>CAIGRN010129086.1:0-18222 GCA_903798345.1 Fraxinus anomala
TAATGATAGAAATTATTAAGTAAATAGTATTTTATAATTTTAAATGTTTGATATGTTTTATTTTAATTATTAAATGATTTTTAAAACTATTAAAATTTAAAATAATATTAAAAATAAAAATAAAAACATTTTTTTACGTATAAACCTTGTCTAGGTTCTCTTAAACTCGTAAAGCTTAAAGTTTTGCCTCCGCACATAATCATGCTTTACACTTTTTAGAACACTGATATATATCTACTAAAAGCCTCGTATACACGTTAGGTAAGGGACTTAGTTAACTTTGTGCATGATTGGACCAAACTTCCATATTTTCACCACCTCATCTTTTGATTAGTGGGGGATAGGTTTTTCATTTGTAATCTCCTTAGGAAATATGAGTCGAAATCAACTTTGTTACACGTCGTTCATCTTCTCCTATTTCTTCTCGTTTTTCTATAATTTCTTTTCAATGTACCTCGAGATCAAGGTTTCGTCCAAAAAACAATGAAATGTGCTAACATTCGATAAAATCAACTTCAAAATACTATCTTTTGACACACAAAAGTGTAGCCCAAATGTAAATTGTTAGCGATAATTCGTGCGAAACACTATCAAAAACCTCGTTTAAGAGTCCATATAAATATAAATCAAAGTTACATCTCACCATAAGAAAAAAGGTAAGACTTAGGAACCCATTTCGAGTTAAATAATTGATAAATTCTTGATGGTTGAATGAATGCAACTGATCTTTTGTTTTTCGCCTTTTTACTTTGAAGTTAAGCCAAATTAACATGGCTTGAGTCTTGAGAAATGAATTTAATAGCCTAAATTCAAGCAGGTGCTTAGAAAAGTACGCAGGTCCCATGAGCAGTTGTCGGCTCTCGTCAACTAATTTCACGCCGTTGAGCTTTGAATAACAAGTACAGACACTGCACAGATGCAGAATAACGTTTCTTAATCAATTAATATATACAAAGTCAAATGGTGGCACAAAATGCAACACCGACGTCTTCCCTTTCTTTCATTGAATCACATGCACCAAAATTTTCTATATTCATTGCACTAAATTACTAAAAAAAGTCATTTTTTTTTAACTTTTTTGAGTTCTTGGAAAAGTCCATCATGAACTCTTTTATTCTTCAATTAAATCTCTCTCTCCTTTGAATTTCCGTGTATTGACTTCTCCTTCCCAACTTGCTATGCTCATTTGCTCTCCCTTCATTTAAATCTCTTCGTGCATATAACCTTATCTTCTGCACACAAACAACCTACATCAATTCATCAATTTTGTTCCACGTGATTCTTTGGGAAATTAGTTGGAAAATACCATTTTTCATTGATTTGCTTAATTTGAAATCCCTGATCGTAGTTTTTTGGGAGCTGGGATTTGGTTATTTTCACTTTTGATTTGTTAAGACAGTAGTTGATCATCAATGGAGGCTTATGAAGTTGAAGTACCTTCTTATTTTCTCTGTCCAATCTCCATGCAACTGATGAAAGATCCGGTCACAGTTTCGACCGGGATAACATACGACAGGGAAAACATCGAAAAATGGCTGTTTTCGTTCAAGAACACAACATGTCCAGTCACAAACCAACAAGTATTAGACACAGATCTGACTCCAAACCACACTCTACGCCGATTGATTCAGGCCTGGTGCACTCTCAATTCATCTTATGGCGTTGAAAGAATACCAACTCCTAAGGCCACGGTCGACAAATCCTACATCATGAAACTCCTCCATGAAGCCAAGAAATCACCACAAGCACAACTCAGTTGCCTGCAAAGACTCCGATCCATCGCACAATGCAACGAAAGCAGTAGAAGGAAATTGGAGGCTGCTGGTGCAGTTGAATATTTAGCATCAATAATAAAGAAAGATGCATTGGAGTGTGATCAAGATTCGGACCTTAGCAAGGCAAGTGATGAAGCATTGAACATTCTTTATCATCTAGAAATCTCAGATTCAGTTTTGAGGAAAATTCTTGGAGACGACGATGGTAAATTCTTGGAGAGTTTATTGCACGTATTGAAATGTGGGAATTACCAATCTCGAGCTCAGGCAATAATGATACTGAAATCTGCCTTAAATGTGGCTGATCCAGTGCAGTTGATTGGAGTTAAGCCCGGATTCTTCATCCATATTGTCCAGATTTTCCACGACAAAATCTCGCAGCAAGTTTCCAAGGCAGCATTGAAGCTTCTTGTGGAGTTATGTCCATGGGGAAGAAACCGAGTCAAAGCGGTCGAATCAGGCTTAGTTTCAACATTAATAGAGCTTCTTCTTGACACATCTGAAAGAAGGGCTTGTGAGCTTATTTTGACAGTATTGGATCAGCTATGTGGTTGTGCCGAGGGCCGGGCCGAGCTATTGAAACACGGAGCTGGACTTGCCATTGTTTCGAAGAAAATACTTAGGGTTTCTCATGTGGCAAGTGATAAGGCAGTGAGAATAATTTCCTCAATTTCAAAATTTTCAGCAAACTCTAGGGTTCTTCAAGAAATGTTGCAAGTTGGGGTGGTCGCAAAGTTGTGTTTTGTGCTTCAAGTGGGCAGCAGTCAAAAAACAAAAGAGAGGACTAAAGAAATCCTTATGCAGCATTCTAGGATTTGGAAACAATCTTTTTGTATTCCACCTCATTTAATTTCTTCTTATCCCTTTTCTCAATCTTTCCCTTAAATTGTTTACACACGAGAATGGAATTTGATAAACGAGGCAAACAGCCTCGTAAAATTATATTGTAAATGGATTTTTGTTAGTACTAATTCTATGTAGTTTACATATTGTGTAGACATGTCTGGTAAATTTTTCCATCGGAATGAAGTTTGTGAAAACTTGATCAATGATGCTCATAGCCAGTCGGAACTTCTAGGAAACCGGCCTAATCTAGCTTTCTCAGAAAGTTCTTTTACAAAAAGTAGAAGCAAAAACGTAAAGCGATATCAAACGGTCCCTTAGTGATATAATTAAACAACAATTAATGGCGTCTGAAATTATTCTATTCTATTGCGTTCAGTTTAGTTCAGTCCATTTCGATCTTCCAAAACACGTGCATTTACGAGAGGTGCACTAATATATAGCTCTGCGATGGTATCTGCCGTCAAAAGTTAGTAAAGAACCTGCTCAAATTGTTAACGGTGCTGAAAGTGGTTACATTTACACCACAGAAGATGAAGAAGAAGAAGAGAACGTAGTCCCAATAGGAATTTCTTATTCTGAAGAAACTAGAAAAGAATATTATAATAATTAATTGATTCAATAGTTGATCAGCGTCCATTTTACTTTCTTGAACAGTAAATTGCATTTCAAAGTTGATGGCCTGAGGCTGATAGTTTGAGCCTAGAGGATGGACCATTTCTAGTTTGCAACTTGTATGATTTACTTACAAATTTGAATGCTTTAATTTCTTAATTTTTCTTGTACATAATTAGAAATATTTTATTTATGATTTTCAGTCGTGTATAACTAGGGATGCATATTTCGTAGAGTACCTAGAGTCCAACGCATGTATAGTGCATATTTAGTATAGAGTGCCTAGAGTCCAACACACAGTATTATATTTATTGAAAATTTTGTAGGTGTTTGAAATTTAGACCATGTTTGATGATCATTATTTGGAAAAAATAATATTTTCGATAGTGATTTTTAGCAGAATGTGTGATTAAAAATAAGGAAAGATTTTGAATTTACGTGCAGAATATTTTATTGTGTGAATGCATAGTTGAAATTAAGTATGTTGAAAAAAAAAATTCGAATAATAACCATCAAACAGGGGCTTATTGTCCCCCAAATAGCCGCTTTCTCATAAGAGTTAGCTAGACACCACTGTCGTGTCTCAACTATATTTTACCGTGAAGATCAAATAAAGAATACACTCAATTTATCTAAAGTTATTACTAAATGTTTGGATTGACATAAATACGGAGCCATGATGGAGGGTATTGTGTGTTTTCACGAGCCTAGCTCCGATGACCTAAATCTGTTGTCTCCTTGACTGTTCCACCAATACATTTTGACACCTCAACACATCACATTTTTATAATATAGGGGGAAGATGCCAACATAATTTGTTATGAAAAGATGATATTTCAAGGTATCAAAAATATAACGATAAGAAAATCAAAATAACAACAATTTTGAAAGTTGAATCTTAACCATAAAGAAAATTCCTTCTCCCCATAGAAAGTTCTTAATTAAAAAATTAAACAACTGAAAAATGAACGCATTGAAAAATCACTCGCTACTATCATATGGCGGCTACTTATGTCTCAACCGCACATTTTGTGAGTCCATTTAGGGGTGTGGGATTGGGGCATTTGTGGGGCTAAAGTTTAAGACTTTTGGTGGTCAAACCATGCATGGGCAGACCCATTATGAACAACATTTGAACCAAGACGAGTCAACCCATCACGTAGCTCTCCAAAAATGTGTGTGGGGTGTCATGTTTTTTTAGGTAAAGCAAGTTGAAGGAGGTTGACCGGTTGAAACCCTTGTCGTGCGCTCTTATGGTTATTGCTCAACATGCACTCGAGTTTCACTCGCTAGCTATTGTCGATAGAATTAGCACTATCAAATATATACCACAGGTAAAGTAAGTCGAAGGAGGTCGACCTATTGGCACACTTGTCAACATGGGGGCATCTACAGCGAGGTCCGTTGCCCTCGTGCTAAATTTGAAATCCAAGTTTTTGCAATAAATTTTTGAATATTTTCAAAAAAATTCTTATAATTTTTAATTTTGCTCATACAACTAAAATTTTGTGAAATTTGTCCCAACAATCTTATGGCTCCACCTCTACTTGTCAAAGATGAAAATGAGTTTGGTGCTCGGGTATGAGTTATCAAAGAAAGGAATTGGGTCGGAGCTAATCCCACTCGAACAATCATCGAGCTTGATAATCTCAATCGGGTTTCGACATTGTTTAAGGAGGCCAATGATTGGCTTCTAATCGTGGCAGAAACTCCAGTTCATCATGTAGATATGCCATAAGACTTCGCGCGTGTGTATATGTAAGCTTGTTTTGTTTGGTTCAAATATTTTACACTCTCTGTCCCATTTATATATACTTATTTTGTTTTTCACATTGAATAAAAAATCTTATTTAATGTTGTTGGAAAAACAATTTTTACCAAAAATTTTCTTAGTTTACTCTTATTTAATTATCAATAACTAGTAATAAATTATTATTAAAAATAGTAAAAAAATAAGAGTATATTAATAAATGAACAAAATAAAACATTCTCAATAAAAAAAAACTATATAATTGGACCCAAAAAAAAAGAAACTCAACCCATATAAATGGGACACAGAGAGTATATGAAAAGATAAAGGTGTAATAACACAAACTGATGTTTCCAAACACAATCTACACAGTTTTCACTTTTCTTGAAAATATATTTTCTTTAAATGAGCAAAATCAAATGAATGTTACAAATCCCAGTAAGACAGACAATATCCAAGAAAAAACCACCAACTTCTAGTTTCCATCATCACCCCAAGCATCATCCCTCAAGTTCTGTCTTGAAACTATCCGATTCTTCCGAGC
This sequence comes from Fraxinus anomala, assembly GCA_903798345.1. NCBI lineage: Eukaryota > Viridiplantae > Streptophyta > Magnoliopsida > Lamiales > Oleaceae > Fraxinus > Fraxinus anomala. The sequence continues at coordinate 5,528 of CAIGRN010129086.1, forward strand.
ATCTTCCTGTTTTCTATATTCTGCCGAGCCAAATGTTGAAGGCAACTTTATTCCCATTCCTTGTGCAATCATTCTCTGGGCAGTTCTTGCTGATGTTCGAGGCCTTTGACGTGGAGGCTCCAGATCTGAAAAGGAATTACATAAATTCTAAGCACAGATACTGGAATGATCAGACAAATTGAACGTTCATCAACATCTATCTATGTTCCAAATCAAATATGAACAATGAGAATATTTGGTAACAAAACTGATTTACGAATAGGGAAAAAATTCAACTCAGAAGCGAATGAGAGAGAGATTCAGATTACTACAACTCCTAATCATATATTTGCAGTTACTATTGGCCCCAACTTAAGGGTCCATTTGGCAACGCTTTTGAAAGTCAAAAAAGCTGATTCTAAGACTAAGAAACTGTTTTTGAACTCGTTTAAATAATTTTCTGGAAGTGATTGGTCTGGTTATATGAAATTTTAGGGGAAGCAGGCCTAAGGTAAAAGAAGCAGTATCTACCTAACGGGCCCCAAGTCTCGGACTATTGACAAGCCACAAATCATAACTATTACAGAATTTTTACATCTTTAAATTATAATCCTTCTTGTAAAACTGTGAATATTGTACTATAATTATTCATCATTCGCATGCATACCAACATTTTTTATCTGTTTCTTCACGTATGCTATTGCATAACCTCATACAAGATTAAATTCATGATACTACTGATTTAACCACTACGCTGCATATTATAAATTAGATAATCATAACATATTTTTCGTAGAAGCACAAGTTACAAGAAATCAAAAGTGTAAAGACAAGTGTTCAAATAGGTTTCTTTTCTCCGGTTCTCTTATCTTGCCAATGCATTTATGAGATAATTATAGTAACTCCCCCGTCTCTTCTAATTAATAACTAACACTCCATGTTGTTAGGAAAATATCAAAGATCTCCCCTATTTATTGTCTATTAGATTAGCAAATTTGGTAAAATAAGGTCTTACTACCTCAAATACCCCTTATGTCGCCACTTAGCCCTTGTTTGGTTCGGATAAGTCAAAGTCAACTATTAATTTTAACCACACATTTCATGGGACCCAGAACTTTTCAACAATACATTTCATCGACTTTTATCAAAATCTACTAAAAATCTGATTTTAATCCCCCACCAGACAGGGGCTTAATATTTGACTAAAAATGTATGAAATTATTCAAATTAAGGAATATAAAAAATGTAAAAAAATTAAATTAAATCTGTTGGCGGTCGCAGAGAGTATCCATAAATTTATTAGATTTTCCATATTTTTGTTTTCTTTATAAGTTTTAAAATCGAAATAACTTTTCAAATTTATTAAAAGATGAGGTAATAACTTGTTAGAGTGTCAAAACTTCTTATGAATATAATAAGACATTAAAAGTATGACAATAAATGATGAATCAAAAGTTTTCTCCTTTCCCCCATTTTATTCTGTTTTTATTTTTTGATTTTTCAATCAGACAGAATATTTTACATACTCTCTAATTTATCTTTTAGATATAACAAGCACAAAAATAAGGGGTATTTCGGTATTACTTCCTGTAATTTTTAGTAAAATTTGCCATTGATAGAGTCAAAGGGGGAATCTGTTAGTCCAAAGATAAAGATGGGAGGTCTTTGAAAATTTTCAAAGAACAGGAGGGGTGTGGGCGTATTAATTAGAAATGACAGAAAATTTTCATCATCTCTAATTATTGTTTCTGAAGAGAGAAAATAATATTTCATAACTCTCACCTTTTGGTGGAATTAAGCTCAAAAGTTCATCATCTTCTGCAAGTACACGTACTGTATATGGAAAACAAAGGGAGGTACTAGCCTCAAGAGCTACATCACAAAAAGAAAAGTGTGAGTCAAGTAATATAAACTTAACGTCAATTTCAACTTATCAGTTGAACAATGCAATAATAGAATATTATTTGAGTTTACAATGGCAATAAAAAGAATTGTTTCACTGAGCAAATTTTGTTATATATACCTTGTTTGAACTCCATTTTATCAAAAACTTATTTTCAACCACACATTCTTTAATAAAATAATTTTACACGTAAACCTAAAACTTTTTCTTATTTTTTAACCACACATTCTTAAAAAAAAAAATGCTATTCCAAAATACATTTTTTGCCCCAAAATGGGCTCAAGCAAATCTATATTCTTAGAAAGTAAAAACTGAAAGACTGCTTTTCCATTTGAACATTAGATGCACTAAACATGTGCGAGACATTTAATGTAGTAGACAGCATCCCCGGGAGACGGATTATTGGAAGAACATAGCAAGATTCGAGATGCCAACTCTGACTACGCATTTGATGAAAGACTTGAACCTAACCACCATTCTTATATATAATTGAAAAGTCTTCTGCCCAAGATGATTGCAGGAGAAAGAAATGGAAGGGAGAAAAGGAAGGAACCAGAAGAATTTTAAAGACTACCTAATTCATACAGAAACAGTATGGCTTTTGCCCATAAGAGTAAATAGGAGGGTATCTCAGGATAAAAGAATATCTCATGCCTTGAGGATTTCCTATAATCTATTTCATTTAAGGTACACTGAGAAGGCGACTTTTCTTTTTTCTATAGGAACAAGATTGATTACCAAAAATAAAGAGGGGGGCACATGCAAATATGCCTAATCACAAGCTCAATCCATGATGTAGAAAAGAATACAGAATTAGAAACCTGTAAATGATATTGCTTTGCCTGGTTACTAGCTGTAGTTTAAAATGACCCTGATAAATATGGCTATATAATAATAAAAGAAGAATGTCCATTGTATATTTATTGGAGAACAACTGTCTCTGAATCCAGTCGCATAAAATTGTCCAACTTCACAAAACTTTGAATTATGGTAGACAGAAACCGAAGTGCTTAAACCTACAGTGTAAGCCTTTGTTTGGGCTCCATTAAAATTATAATTTATTTCTCTCTCTCTCCTCTTATCAACCACACATTCTCCAATAAAATAATATTACACGTCCCAAAATTTTTCCTTCTTTTTTAACTACACATTCTCCAAAATATTACCATTTCAAAATACATTTTTCCCAAAATCTAATTAAAATGGAGGCCAAACAAGGGCTAAAAAGACCCTTTGTCAAAGCCAACCATATAGGTACATACAGGTTACATCACAACATACCAAAGCTTCACGTGAATGAAGTATTTGCTAACAGTGGAATTTCACAGCAAAGCTTTCCAATTTTTTTTTTTTTTTTTTTTAACTTCTATAGAGTTGTGAAGTTTTTAGTTTCTAATCTTTAATAAATTCAAAATCATAAAACTCCTAAAACAGAAACTTTAGGAAACATTATTACCAAGTGATGGTGTTTTAAACACTGCCAATGCAACAGCATCATTCACCCATCGAATCACGACTCGATCTTTGAATTTCTCCAATAACTTCTCTAGGTCAGTTGTCCTAGTGCTTGGAGGAAAGTCCGCCAGAACAATAACATGGCGTGTACCATATTCCACTGAATCTCAAGAAGGAAAGTCAGCTAGCATAACATCTTATAACATTCCATAATCAATTGAATAAAAACATAAATATGAATAAATTCCGCCACTCTATCAGCTTAAACTTCTAGAAGAGGTGATTCAACACAAGCAAGTCTTGGAATATATAGATGTAAGGCACAAGAAACTAAAATTACTCAAAACGAGGAAAGAAAATAATTGCTGGCAAATTAGACAAAAGGAATTCTGGCATCATTTGCATCTGACTCCCACGACAATCAAAAGTAGTAGCATTAGCAACTGATCATGGTTCAAACTAACCACCGATGCTTTCACTTTCTCATTTACCTTTACCCTTCACTTTCTGAAAACTAATATCAAGTATCATGAAATTAAATTAACAGTGTAAGTAGTTTGACAGGTTGATCTACAACCTGAGAATGCTAACTCCTTCAAAATTAGGAACCAAAAAATCAAATATACTCCTGTAAAATCTCTAATAAATTGCATTACTTGGTAAATTCTCAATCTCAAATCCTAAAGGAGCAATGATATCTCTGAAAACCTGATGCATTTCTGTTATCAATCTTTTCTAGCCGGCATGTATATAGCATTAAGTCCTGAAATTATAATAGCACAAAGACAGTTAACAAACCTTTTCTATCGATCTTTTTAAGTAGGTGACTTTTGCCCTCATTAATGTGGTTGCAATAACAAGCATTAGAATCAGAAACTTAGCCTATATTTTTATCATTATAAAATGTTTTATCCTACTGTCGAAAGAACTAACAACTTGTTTGTTTAGAATAATACAAATCTTGTTTGTTTAGAATCATGCACTGTTGTTCACAAACCAATTATGAACCCTGTTTTAATTCTTTATACCTGTTTGGACACTGAAGAAAGTTCAAACCATATATACTTGTTTATAGTAAATAAACCCAAAACAACTGCACCAATGAATGACAAAACTAAAAAATTCAATCAAAATGTTCTTAAGATCTAAGACTACTGATATTAGGTTTCATGCAGTCGAAACACAGATATGGTAAACTAAGCATATTAATAGATACGAGGTTTGAATTCTCTATTAAAATCAATGAGAAGCCCACAGACGTACAATTTCTTATTTCCACGTTATCAGCTGTGCCTTGGGCATTGTCTTCCGTGCCTTGGGAATTGTCTTCTGAGTCATCAATAACAGGTAGATCAGACTCGTAATCACTGTACAAGCCATGTTTCTTGTATGAAAATGTTCCCCTTCCACGTTGCTTGGTGCTATGCACAGTTGATTCTTCCAGAGTGAGGTTCGATACCTCTGGCAAACATTTTGGGGAGAGTAATTCATCGGGAGCTCGATCTGCAATAGCTTCCCAGTCTGCGATCACCACGACTTTTGATGAAAATCCAACAAATAATAATTCTGGAAAAATGAGGGGCCAATATAACGATAGAGTAGATGAGAACTTAGGAATTACATTATAAGACTATACACAGTCAACTATTCATTACTGACATGCGAAGCACACTGAAACCCAGAGCATAGCATGCACAATGGCCATGAGGCAAATTATGGCATAAACTTGCATTACCTACTGAGTTAGAATAATGCTATCTATCTAGACAGCCTAGTTGGCAATTAAATGATATTAATTGATATGATATATTCCTCTAAGTTAGTAAAATCTGTAATAGATGTTAACTAATATTGTTCCATATGCCAAAATTATCGTTTCCAATACCCAATAATGATAGCTCCTTTACAAAATTTATTGCATAAACTCTTAAGAGAGAAAGTTCCAATGTATATAAACAGTCAGCTCTTTACTCATGTACATATTATCAATTATCATTATCTCGCTGGGCAATATGAGCACAAACTATGAGTCAGATTCAAACAAAAAACAAACAAACAAAGCCTTTTTCCTAATAAATTTAGGCCAGCTGTATGAATCATTGTTTGCCATTCCATTAAGCACGTTGCTAGATTTACAGAAAGATCTAAAGTAATTATATCCTTAGAAAATTCGAACACATCCCCATGATTTCAAACAACATCCTACTAGAATCCCATAAAATGAAAACTGCAACATGCACATCCCCTAAAGTACCTAGTTTGTGGTCCCATCTATTTCTAGTTCCCTACATCAAAATTCATTAATTCAAGAGATGGTGGAAAGACAATTTCCTTTGGTAAAACTGCAGGAAGAGCGTACTTGGTGGGAATCACAACTCCCATTGAATGAATGGCAGCTGGAATGGTCTCTAATGGAAAAGGCAATGATTCTTTCTTTTATCAATCCTTGGTTTGCATGACTAAATTTAAGTGGCATTACATTTTTATTTTTTTACCAAAATAAGACCCCACAAATTCAGCAACAGGGCTTCCTTTATGTGAAGAAGTGGAAAGGCCACTCCAACTTCTCCAAGAATTAACTCTCAGAAAGTTATCCCCCTCCCCCTCCCCCTCCCCCATGCACTCGCTCTCCCTCTGACTCTCTTCATTCCCTCACCAACCCAAACTTCCACTTGCATCACAACTGCTACCTTGTTCCCCTTCGCACCTACTTCCTCATTCCCACTCATTCCTCGTAGAACCAGAGGGAAAGAGTAGGTACAATAACAGTGAAGGCAAAAGGTATATTCATGAAAGCAATGTTTAACGAGGCAGAGCGTTGACTTCTGTATGCAGCCTTTCAAATTAAAATTTTTGTTGTATCTCAGGAATCATACTCATTTAGTCGTGTATAGCTATTTTAGGATTTCAATATATTTCCATATTAATTTATACTCGAACGGATCAGAAAATAGATCTGCTCATGTTTTATGTATATCCAGACTATTTCCAATTGCTGGTGCCAGGTGTAAGAGTAACTTATCCTATGTGGCTACACCTGATTATGTCATTTATTGCATTTCAGAGAGATGCTTTCTACACAATAACTTAAAAGACATGGTATTAGTAAACCACATGGTGACATGACCACAAACAACATGTGTGCCTTCTAGAACTAAAGGTCAAACCTATATATGACATGTAGACAAGCAATTAGCAAATTAGAACATCCAGGTGGACTTGCATTCAACTCGTCATGGAAGCGATTTTCCAAGTGCAAGTTGAATAGTGGTCCCAAAGAATGGAGATATATTGTGCATCAGACGGAAAGATACATAGAACATGGTCTGAGCTTAATTAAAATTAAAATCTGAGAAAATATCATACAAACATTTCGATTTTTTGCCGGAAAACATTCAGACCAGCATTCAACTAATGAGTGCCAACTTAGTGAAATCATATTAAATGAATATACAAATGTGTGTACCATCATCACCCAAGCTCTCTTGTGGCAAGCCATCATTTTTCAAGTCTAAAGAATCCGCGCAATGACCTTCAAAACACAGGGAAAATTAGTTCTCAAGCGATAATGGAAATTAAAAAGCCACTACAACAAACCCAAGTAAATGAGGTTAAGAAAATGAGTATAACTAATACATTGAAATTTCTATCATAATTATATATAAATGCATGATACTTAAAGAAACCAAACTAAGAAAAGATAAAAAGGAGAAAACAAATCACCTTCTGCAATTCCACAAGTAGTTGAAGCCTCATTTTGCAAACTGTGAGCTTCTGAATATGGTTGATGGGTTGATTCCTTCACAATGTGTAAATCCCTGAATAGTCACAACCAATGATTAACTACCAAAAATTAGTTACATTAAGCAATGTTGGAAAAAATATACGATGGATTTGAGTGATGACTTTAAAACAACTTACCAACCTTACCAAAAATTTGATAGAGTAACGGCAAGAATACCAAATGAAAATGAATGTCAAAGCAACGTCAAAAAGAAATGTATGCAAAGTCGAGACAGGAATTGAACCAAAAATTTGATAGAGTAACGGTAGGGATACGAGTGAAACAACAAAGAAAAGAATTAAACAGCAAACGAAGTGTATACAAAGTCGAGGTAAGAGTTGAACTCTTTGTCTTTAAATCGAATTTGCCCTGCAACGGTGCCTATGGATGATGACAATCTACTACCAAGATACAACGACAAACTTCTTGTGTTAATAACACTTCAAAATACTAGAACAACGAACTAAAAATTGATTTTTGTACTCTTTCAAATGAAAAATGGAAATACAATTTTTATGCAGAATTTTGACTAGGAAAATGATGAATTTAATGTTATGCTATGATTGCATAAAATTTGATAGAGTAACGGTAAGGATACGAGTGAAACACCAAAGAAAAGAATTAAACAGCAAACGAAGTGTATACAAAGTCGAGGTAAGAGTTGAACTCTTTGTCTTTAAATCGAATTTGCCCTGCAACAGTGCCTATGGATGATGACAATCTACTACCAAGATACAACGACAAACTTCTTGTGTTAATGACACTTCAAAATACCAGAACAACGAACTAAAAATTGATTTTTGTACTCTTTCAAATGAAAAATGGAAATACAATTTTTATGCAGAATTTTGACTAGGAAAATGATGAATTTAATGTTATGCTATGATTGCATATCATTGGGATGAACAAATGGACGTCCCAATGATCTANCAATGATCTAATTTATAGAGAATGAAATATTGTGAGTGAAGTGTCGCGCCCCAAACTCAACAACCTTTGCCAAGGGTCACGACATTTGCTGTCGCTAGCCTGTCGCTCTTGAGTCGCTCGGGAGTTAGAAACAGAGGCTTTGTCGCTCGAGCGATAGCCTCTTCGCTCGAAAGCTAGGCGAGCGACGGAGTTGATCAAATTTTCAGCCAGTTTCCTCTCTTTCTCTTCCAACTTCAGACCATAATTTCTTATTCACTCGAAATTGGTTTGGAGATTCCAAATATATCACAATCTACTGTTGAGTAGAACAAGTTAGTCTATTTATTTCCATAATTTGGCTATCGGATAACGTCCGAATATTTGATCGAAATTGACACGAAAATCAATTTTCATCGATTTATACTTAACCAATTCCAACAAGCAAACTAGAGCTCATAAGAACAAAAAGGTCTCAGATTTACAATCATATGCTTCCCAATTCACTAAAATTTTAGAATTTAAAGAGAAGATATAGCTCTGTTTCTATTCCACGAACTAGTAAAACCATAAAATAAAAATCCAATTGGCACCATCATTGCCAAATACTAATTTTCCCAACTCAATTTTACACTATAACACATCAGTTGAAGGAAATTAATTTGAAAAATCATTCTGGAATCATATAGTAATTTAATAACTTAATTTCCACCAATAACAGCTAAAAATCTATATGAAAGAATGAAACAAAATTCTAAAGACGAAAACAATAGAATTACAAGAAAATAAATACAACACACGAACCTTGTTCTACACCAGACATACGAATCAAAATATTAAAAAAAAAAAAAATTTATCTCGCTGTTGTTACTTTAATATTTCAAATAAAATCTTGAACTAAAAGGAATCATTTTTTCAATGTTTCATGAGAAAAAAAAAAAGAAGATGAAGAAAAAAAAAGAATGAAAGAAAGAAAGAAAATAGTAGGACAGACCCTTTTTTATGTTTGATTTGGAGCGCACGAGAGAGGGCTTGGTCGGCTTTGAGAGAGAGGCCTTTGGTAGAATAGAGCTTGGACAACTCTAGAAAGACGGTGGACAACTGATCATCTTTGAGAGAGGATGAATTTTTGTCATCAATATTGAGTCTCTCTTTTTCAAGACTGGAGAGTATAGATTCAAGAAAAGAGATAGCTTTGTCAATTTCTCCACCATGGACAAGGTCCTCAACGGCCTCACTCCAGTTGCAGTCGGTGGCTCCGCTACTGCTCTCCATTGTTTGATTAGCACTCAAAGAAAAAACAGAAGCTGGGTTTTGATTAAAGGAAGAAGCTGTTGGGTTGGGGCTGAGCGGAGGTGGTGCCTGGGTGAGTTAATTGTCCAATACCAATGGTCGCTCAAGGTATGTCCGTGCCTGCTGCTCAATAGTCCAAGATATTGTATTTTGACCACTAAATTTATTCAAACATCGTCACGATTTAATATCAATTTCAAACATTTTAACGAAATTAATCACGTGACTAATGAAATGAATATGTGGTGTCCCATCATGTTGTTAATAAATTTTTATGTTCAATTATTCACCGAACTCTAAAAAAATATTTTCGATTACTCACTAAATTTTGAAAAACGTTTTCGATTGCTCACTGAATTTTAAGATAATCGAGTTTTGGTCACTAACGTATAAAAATGACATTGGCTTCTTGTTCGTTAAAAAATGTGCACAGTAAGCACACGAATTGCATAAAAGTAATAATTTTGACAAATTAGTTCGGTTTGTCATTCCACGAGAAATGATTGCTCAATCACATAATAGTTAAATTTAATTTGAACATATTTTTGTAGAATTTTAAGATATTTTCATCGTTTGAAAAATTTTAATTTATTATGATTTCGTTGTTAAAAATAAATTTTAATTTTAATTTTAATTTTGCAATGAAACACACAATAAATTTAATTAAAAGGGTTGTTTATTTTCAAATGATGAAAATAGCTTAAAATTTTATAAAAATATATTAACATTATATTTAACTATTGTGTAATTGAGTAATAATTTCTCGTTGGGTTGACAATTGGACTTGTTTGTTCACTTTATTACTTTTAAGCTACCAATGTACTTTTAGTACTCATTTTTTAACGAACAACATGTCGACGTTATTTTGATAAGTTTAGTGACCAAAATTTGACAACTTCAAAGTTCAGCTAGCAATCGAAAATGTTTTGAAAAATTTAGTGAGTAATCGAAAATATTTTTTAAAATTTAGTGAGCAATCGAAGACGTGACATTTGTTAAAGAATTGACGGTGTATCACATGTGCATTCTGTTAGTCAGGTCACTAATTCCATTAAAGATTTAAAACGGATGTTATGGTAGTGAGTAACGTCCAATGTTTTGATAAATTTAGTGATCAAAATTCGATATCTTAAATTTTAAATTTCAGTGATCAATCGAAGACACAGACATAAGTTCAGTGGCCATTGAAATAATTAACTCGTGGGTAGTTTCTCATTCAATCATTTTTCCTTTCTTTCTTTTTTTAATTGGTTTTTTTTCCTTTTTTTACCATCATTTTCCTTGTAATTTTTTTCATTGACTTGATTTCCTTCCAAATTAGGATATAATTGCACCATGGTCCTGAATCTATGGATTATAGCAAATTGATCTCTAACTTAGAGAATATAGCAAAATAATCACCAACCTATTCAAACTAGGTGCAAACCCACTCGTGATAGACGGTGTTGTCTATCTATCATGAGAAACAAAGTGCAATAGTGGAAGGACAATTATGCCTTTCTAAAAAGTAAGAATAAGAAAACGTGAATATTTAGTAGTGAGATAGAATATTTTTTGTATGTCAAGACTCAAGACTAGGTTTGCACCTATTTCAATGTAATAGAAATATTTGAGTGTCGTGTTGAATTATTTATTCCAACAAAGAAGTAACGAAGGATAGGTGGGTTCTAGGGATTTCACTAGACTAGGTTATTCATGATTAAACATCAAGACATAATTTCTAATTGTAAAGAAGACGTGTCTCGTGTGTAAATCTTTCGACATAAATGGATAAAATTCAATATATATATGTGATTTGATTTACAGCCTAAAAGAGTAGCATGAGACGGACATTATCAATTGAGCTAATATGAGAAATCACTATACCCAAGCCATGGCCAATAACGACATCGTCCATGACTTCACAAATTTACATATTGATTGGTGTGTATCCCATTTAGTGCACTATTTGATAGTATAAGATATTACCTCTACTAGATTTGATAGGATTCTGATTATTGAGAGATTGGAATTCCATTGAGGTCTGCAGTGTATCTCTAGCTTTTATCAAGTTGTGAAATCTTTTTACTTGATTTGAACAAATAATTCACTTTTCAACCCGTTACCATTCACAAAACATTAATTATTGATAAGTAATCATGTATTTTTAAAGTGAAATCAATACATAAATCAATTAACAGTGCAAAGTCTGAGATTTAAAATTAAAAGTTCAAAATTAGGTTACATCGTTCATCAAAACTAGAAATTTAACTACTTGTTGATGAGTGCGTTTTACACACGTATTTTGGACCATAAACATGGATAATTGTTAATAACTATATGGAATATAGCTTAATTTAATGTAATTTGTGTTTTGTAGGACAATATTGATGAATATTGCGGAAACTATGAGAAAAATGAAAAAAGGGGACTAAAATGAAATAAAATCAAAGTTCAGGGACTAATGTGAAAATAATCGAAAGATAACCCGGAAGAGGAATTAGAGACATAAAGATGTCGAAGACTAATTGAGCATTGGAATAACACATTGGAGGAAGAAGACGTGGGAAAAGAGGTCGAGATTGACGAGACAAAATTTGAGGACTAAACTACAAGAATTTGTAAAGCAACATTACTATGCGGTCGCATAGCTTAAAAAGCTAAGTTATACGGTCGTATAGACCCTTTCACCAAAAATAAAAAAGGTTTCCAGTTCTTGGTCGCATAGAAGTATACTATGCTGTCGCATAGTACAAAAAGTTGACGAATTTTTTGATTTCCTATTTTGATTGAAACACATATGAAAATAATATAATGGTCGTGTATTTAAACCTTAGAGCCATCTAGAACGCAAGATGGGAGATACACAAGGGTTTTTAGAGAGAAAAAGAGGCACGAACGAGGAGAACAACACCACGACGCGAATATTTAATTCAAAAATCAAATTGATGATGTCGTTCTTCATTGATTTTTCTGATTTCCTTTGTTTCACCATGCTAGGCTAAATTCATTATGTACTAGGGTTAGATGAACTATATAATATGATTTTTAATTCTTAGTTTTACATTCTTGACAATCGAAAACACGTTATGTGATATTTGAATGATTTATATGAATTTCTTCTCCTCCATAATTACTATATAAGTAATTGTGTGAGTTTGATGACTTGCTTCATGCATTTAAAGGAAGGGAAATATGTTCGATGTGATATAAATCATCATAGGGTCCGATAAGAAATATAAATATACCGCTATGCCCTCTGTGAATTGTTAATTGTTCATAAAATCTCATGTATTCTTGTATTTTTACATCCGTCACAGATATAGTCAGGTGACATTAGAATATATTTAATTTTACTCAAGATTGTTAATTAATTTAGGAGCATTGATTTTTCAA
>CAIGRN010129098.1:0-13217 GCA_903798345.1 Fraxinus anomala
TTTCTAAATGAAAGTTGAAGCCATCATTTGAGTTGTACTGGAATAAAGTAAATGTTTTCGAAAAATTTAACGTTTCAATCTAACGTCATGTGAGTCACTCCATTTAATATTCAAGTGTTAGCCAGGGACATGTCACAATTTTAGAAGATTGGTAGAACAATCGTGTTACATAAACGTAATAGTTGACATAATCTTTAACATAATGTCGCATGATAACCTATCATTGAACTATTTAAAATACGGTCAACTTTTTCATCAGATCACATCTTGTCAATACTAATTATATCACTCTATCTGTCACTTACTTTCTTATATCACTCTATATGTCACTTACTTTCTGATAAAGTAATATTATTCAACAATAAATTGGAAAGATGAATACCTTTGCTATTAGCTCCGAAAGATCATTTGCACAAATGTTGAGAAAAAAGTTGAACACAAGTAAAAAAATTATTCAGCCACTATTTGGTTTCACTGAAAATTTAGACTATAATCAAAGTTAAAATCAATAATTAATTTCAATCACACATTAACACCCTATTTGATGCTCGTCATTGAGTGTGGAATGCATTTCAAATAGTGATTTGATGTAAAAATAAAGAAAAATTTTGAATTTGCGTGTAATATTATTTTATTGAAGAAAAATAAATTTTTGTAAGAATGTGGATCAAACAGGGTGTTAATGAAACCTACAACTTTTCAACCACATATTTTATCATTTTTTTAATCAAAATCTATTAAAATCTGATTTTTTATTTAAATCAAATAGATACTCAATGTTTAATTGACTCCAACCCTTCTCCAATCATCGATATTAGATCCAAATCAACTATTGGCACTTTATGATTTAGTCCCTGAACTTCTAATTAAGTCTCTTTGTCCAATTCCATTGTTTATCACCGAGTTGCACCCAACAAAAGAAATACATATAAAATTAAGCCACAATTCATCTAAAATAACAATAATTGCTCTAGTTTAACTACTGAGATTTTTTATACACTTATCAAACGACAAGTCTAAAACCACGTAATTTTTGGAAGAGTGGGCACGATAGTTGAGCACATGTGAACCAAATGGAAGAGGCGTTGTTCCTAGAAGAGGCGTTGAATATTATCGTGACTATATTTGAACAGAGTAACAAGATTAAAACCAGAATTAACCACGAATAGAATTTAACTCCCATTGACTTTCACGGTGTATGCTTAAGACAAATTTTCTTCCTTTTTATGGTGCTTAAAGGCAGACGGCAATCGTCTCTCTAAATAAAACGAACTTCGTTTCTTATGAAAGTAGCACAACAATGAATAAGATTTATAATAAATTCAATTTATGTTTCATGCATAAAAAACAGTATCATAATAAGAGAGATATGTGATATTTAAAGCAGGAATTTTTGCAATGTAGATTGTGTAATTTTTTTAGCAGAGAAGCATACTAGTCATAGACTCGTTAGTGGTCATTCCAACGTTACAAACATTTCCAGAATAGTGACAACTATTTAGACAACCTTTTACAACGAACAAAAATATCTATTCAAATCGAAACTTTGCATCTGCTATAGTCATTTAAGATACGTCACTTACATCAATCACAGATATTTGTTACACCAATTACAGATGTTCACAGATTGTCACAAACGTTTACATGTGTCTGTTACATAATCCATAAAATAATCGCAGAAATAGCCAACAATTGGAATTAAAGGACCGTTTAGATTAATTACAAATTGATCCAAAAATTTAAATAAATTTTGTTTAAATAGATATATGTAAGACAGTGAACCACAACTGAACCCGACCCAACTCGACCTGACCCAATCCAACTAGGTGCATGAGTCCTTGACTATAATTCATATATAACAGTGATAGGGCATACATAACGTGTTAAAAAAATTTCCAACCTCCAATTATTATGTCGAATTTCATATAAAATAGAAACAAGCATGCTATTATATATATATAGATCTTATTGAACAAGATTTATTTAAATTTTTGAACCATATTATACTTAATCAAATTCTTGTGTACTAAATGAAATTATTTCTAACGCTCCTTTTAATTCCAACCGTTCACAAAATTACCAAAAATAAACCTCCTAATTAACGGTAAATCAAAGAAACATCGATCGACACTTTGCTTCTAAAGATATTTGCTTACATAAATAATGACTAGCGTCACTTGCTCGACATTGCTAATTAAAAGTTAAGTTGTTGGTCAAAATTAACTAAACAAATCAATCACATAAATCTTGTGCCCTATGGTCCTCCTAGCAAACTAGCTAACACTAATGTGAAAACACAGGTATTTCTTGATAGAAAGTATGCTTTTAACTTTTTAGCTATATAACTTTTTGACTTAAGAGAAGCAAATTAAAGCCAGTTTCTTCAATTATAATCAAAATGGTAGCACCAGACACTTGGTCCATCCTATAAGAAAAAGTGGGGGCATGCATGGGTGTAATTGAGTAGCAATCGAGTGGTTTCCCATGTGAAATTAAGCCCCCTTCAATCCTTTAGAATTCACTTCTGTCACTTCCTGCTTTCTGTTATTGCCCTTTTTATTACCAGAAAGATTCCTAACACTTTATTGATCGATATTACTAGCTAATTCCTCTAATATTTGGGATGTGATAACGATGTTGATTGGATCAGATCGAATAAACTTGTTGAAGAAAAGCACGGGACTACTCACATAGGGTCAAGTCCTACATGATCGTCATTGACGAACTTAGCTTGTTACTAGTCGGGCCATCTTGGGTCGACCTCCTTTGACATCACTAATATACGGTAAGAAACAAGATTTTTAACACGAAAGAGGTATATTTAGATTAGACATGATTAAAGAAGATACATACTGACCGACACTTACTGTGTTCCATATATAAATGTAGATTAGTCAAATTTGTCTCTTATGTGGTAATTTTATAATACAGAGTTGAGGGACAGCCATAATTTGTTTAATCCTAGAAAGTTGGTAGATGAGAATAGGATACCCAAAAGGACATTATCATCCAAAAGCATGTTCTGCAAATCTATTATTGCTTATTTTTCATTTATACCTCGGTTTAACAAGTCAAAAAAGCTATTTAGAATAACCTAATGCTTTAACAAGTTTGCTAAATATACAACATAATTGCTTCTTTTTTTTTTTTTTTTTTCTCTAATTTACATACTAAACATATCGTACCAAACAATTTAAGAACACTGTCTACCACGCACTCGGGCCAATCTGCTACCTGCATCAGTGAAAGGATATGAAGAATTATAACTCAACCAAACAATTGAAGAACACTGCCTATCACGCACTCGGGGCCAATCTGCTACCTGGATCAGTGAAAGGATATGAAGAATCATTACTCGAGGCCTTAGACCAGAGAATGAATTTTCTCAACCGATTTTGGTTGAATTAATTGGAGAGCTTGCTCGCGCCATAAGTAACTCACGCTGTAGAATAAATTTCCCTATAGCGAATTTTCTTTTTAAGGTTTCTTGAGGTCAAAATGAAAAGCATGACCTTCAATTTAGCAGTGCTAAACTGGGCATGACTTGTTTTTCTGAGAAGTTTAAAATGTGAACTGGTCCTAACTTTATCAAAAACGAATTAAGTCTTCTCATTTTAAAATCTTCATACCATTCTTGACAATCCATTTTTGTCATGCCCCGTTGCTTCGTCCACAATTACTGGCAATCCGTCCTTCTCAACTAGACTCGTTGATGCAAAACTTTTTCTCGTTTTTTCTCCTACCATTACTATAGAGATCCTTACAAATTTTCTTCTGCAAGCAGCAAGATGTTGCAATAAAATTGTATATATACGTACGTGTGATTGCTAACTCCCCGTCAAAATGTATTTAATCACTTTGTATCGACACATGGTACAAAATTAATGATCATGTGGCATTTTCCTACAATTTACATGTGGACTGTTTAAAAGGACAAAATAGAGTAGTCAGAAGGAGAAAAAGTTCTCCTACAGACAACATTTTGGTTAGTATGTCTCTCTCTCTCTCTCTCCCCACCACCCCACCACATTATTCTCATCCCTTTATTGGAAAATTTCAAATGAAGCCAATCAACTTACAAATTTATATTATATTATTCACTTAACTTCAATTATTATCAACTAACTTATAAGCTATGTTTGGTATAGATTAAAATCACATTAAAAGTTTAAGTCAAAATCAACAATTGATTTTAATTATACATTTCGTGGAACTCAAAATTTTTTAGCCACACATTTCATCAACTTATATATCAAAATTTACAAAAAATATTGATTTACATCGAACAAGGACATAATTTATTCCAATTTAACTGTTTTGACAGTAGTTTTGACCAAAACGAATAATTAGTCCTACATGACTATTTGGTGTATGTTAAAAGTTGATAAAACTCAAGTCAAAGTTAATAATTGATTTTAACCACACATTTTATAGGATTTTCAACCACACGTCATAAATTTTTATCAAGATCTATACTATAAAGTCTGATTTTAATCTCCATCAAATATAAACTAAGTCAATAGTTAGCATGTCAACTAAAAAGAGATCGTGCAAAGTCAAATTTAGAGCTCTTGATTCACTAATTTGAGTTTTTGTTGTTGGCAAAAATGATCAATTTTAACGTCAAACAGGTGTTAGAATCACACATTCTATCAATAACTTAGGAATAGCAATTAGTTTTGATCACGATTACAGACATAATGGTCAAACTGAAATAAAATTGTATGTTACGTGGTCATAACAAAAATAATTGAAGTCAAGTGACCAGCTAGAAATAAGCACATACGTGAGTGACCTTCAATAAATATGTTTCCCCCTTTATTCACGCCGCATTCACTTCCACACTCACACATCACTCTTGATTCTAAAACAAAGAATCCATCATCATCATCTTCTTCTTCTTCATCTTCTTCCCCATTTCTTCACTATCTTCCATTTTTCATTTCTTCTCTCTCTCTCTCTCTCTCTGTAGAAAAATGTCTGAGTTGTGTTTTTCAAGCACATTCAAGACCCATTTTTCTAGTCTTCTCATCTCTGACTTGATGATCTCATTTGGTTCCTTCATATTCTCTCATCCTCTCTACTTCTCATACTTCATTTTCTTCTCTCCATACCTTCTGAAACTCATTTCTTTCCTCTCCCCTCTCTTCATCACAACTTTTCTTCTTTCTCTCTCTCTCCTCACCCTCATTCCCAGTTTTGACAAAAAATTTGCTGCTGAATCTTCTACAGATGATGATGAACATGAAGAATTTCACTGCATGGAGGATCTTGAAGTGTATAAAATCGTGTTTGGGGAGTCCGAAGTCGATGTGAAAGGAATCCCAGTTGAAGTCTTGGAGGAAAAATCGGAAGTGAGGTCCAGCCATGAAGATTCCAGCAGCATCAGCAAATCCGAGGCTTTCACAGGTAATTTGGAAGAAAATTCAGTTCTTATGGAAAAATTGGAGGAGAAAAGATTAGAGGATTTTCTAAAAGTACTAGATGAGTTTGAAACCGAGACTTGTAATGTGAAAGGCAAGAAAGTTGAGCCGACATCGAGCACGAAAGCCAATGAATTCGTCGAAAAAGAGAAGGAGAAGTCTCTGACAAGAAACGGATCCAAGACAATGGACAATGTTACTGATGACGGAAAAGAGTACAACTCGAAGATCAAGGCATGTGGCCTTGATATCGACTATACTGATAATGGTGGAGAGTACACTTCGAAAGTCAAAAGTTCCGAGGGTCAAAATCTCGGGACTTATGGGTCAATGAGGAAGGAGAAAGAGTGGAAAAGGACATTGGCATGCAAGTTATTTGAAGAGAGACACAATGGAGATGGAGGTGAAGGGATGGACTCTTTGTGGGAGACCTATGAGATGGATTCAGACAAATCAAAGCCGAAAAGTGACCCGAAGAAGAAGATCAATGACAAGAACAAGAACGAGAAGGAGAACAAGAACAAGAACGAGAACAAGTACAAGAACAAGAAAAGTGAAATCCAATTGCACGAACAAGACGAGAATGATAACGATGATGGGCAATTGTGTTGCTTACAAGCCCTCAAATTCTCAGCAGGGAAGATGAATTTGGGAATAGGAAGGCCTAATGTTGTTAGGAATATATCCAAAGCCATTAAAGGAATTGGATGGTTGCACAATGTGAGTAGGCAAGGAAAGAAGGTGCATCATAATGGAGGAGATAGATACTAATTTTCTATTTAATCAAGATTGCAAATTAAACTCTGTATTTTTTGTTCTAAAAAGAAGTTACTTCAACAAGAATTTCTGTGTTTAATGTTTTAAAGAAGTTAATTTTAACTAGTGTATATGTTTGATTGTTGTTTCTTGTTATGCCTTAGCCAAAACCCAAGTGCTAATGCATATTTTCCTATTAGCTGAGCGTTTGTAGTTTTTGCACCTTTTGCCCTTCCAAAAATCAATTTTTTATAGATTTTGACAAAAGTTAAAGAAATGTGCGATTGCAAAATTGATAAAAGTTGTGGATCCTATTAAAGTGTGTGGTTAAAATTAATTGTTAACTTTGACTTAAATTTTTATCAACTTTTTTAGTTAAACCAAACGTGGACTAAGTTAACCAACATCAAATGAGGTGCTGGGCTTTTCCTTGAAGACTCTTCGACGTTCAAGTCGGAATAATGGTAATAGTGAAGACAAATTCAAAATCTCTCCTATATAATTCTTCATGTACTGTTTTTATGTACAAGTAGCATAATCCATAGTTCTTTCCCTCCCTTTGACGTGAGTTCATCACCGATCACAGCTAATTACTACTGTCTTCTCAAGATTTGTCATTTCAATCCAGCTAATTAAATATTTGGCTACACTCTTTCGGTATCAAGTCTAGATTTGTTATCAATGTTCTGTATCAAATTTGGTGCCAATTCTTTCTTGATATTGCGTCGATCTTTTCAGATCCACCCTCGATATGGTACCTATTTCTGGACAGCAAATTAGGGATTTTCCAGCCTCGCGCTGTTGTAAGTCTATTATTAATCTTGAATCTTGAATCTTGAATAATTGATTAGGACTTTATATCGAGTTTGGACCATACATACTTTGATATGGTAAAATTACACCTCGGAAGCTAAATAAGGTCCTGTTTGGTATACATTAAAATTTTCATTTTCATTCTTCTACTCATTTTCAGTCACACATTTTTCAGTAAAATAATATTTTTCGTCACATCAATAATTTTTCCTTCTTTTTCAATCACACATTTGCCATCAATTTACTTTTCCAAAATAATGTAACTCAAACACACTCTAAATTATTTATGGCTTCTAATCTATCTGCCATAACATAATCTCCATAGATAATTTACCCTTTTTACATTTCATTTACTTGGTCGAAATTTGAGCCCATGTTTCTCTCTCATTCTTTTAACACTTTTTTTTACATACTCATTTTTAACCACATATTCACTCAATGAAATATTCTACACGTAAATTCAAAACTTTTTCCTATATTTTAACCACACATTCTCCAAAAACTTACTTTACAAAATAATATTTTTCCAAAAAATGACTATCGAACGGTGCAAATAAAAGTTTGATCGGTAATAATTGAGTTGAGAAATCTTGTAAATATTGAGGGTGCATTTTGGCTACATTGTGCAAATTCCTACATCTCCTCGCGGCTCTCGACCCAAAAGGCCACGAGAAATTCTAAAATGGATGTAAAAATAATTTTATAATAATTTTATTAATTGCATGATCTTGTGTGTACGTGGTAAATTATTTATTTATTTTTTCAATCTACAATCTTAATGAAATTATTACCATAATTTTAGTACATCCGAACTAAATCGACACACGTTGAACTATCAATTGCACCAATTTTACCGGAACTTTTTAACTTTACACGATTTTACAAATTATTATTTATTTTTACTTCAAGATTGTTGAAATCGTTCATTATAGACTATAATGAACTTTCAACTTTAGAAGACGTTTTAGGACAAACGTCAACATCAATACTACCATTCTATTCTAGCTAGGATAATTATTATAAATTTCAATTAATAAATAATGTTTTGTTTGGTGTAATGAAATATCTTGTCACACTTAATCATTACTCAAAATTATATTTGTGTCATGTGATAAAACTTTAATAACGGTTTGTGATCATAAATGTTTTATCTAACATCGTATCTAAATCAATGAGTCATAATATACAAAGGATTAAAAAATTAAACTCTCTATATAAAACATAGGCCGACAAGGAAATGCGTCTTTGTTTGGTTTGGCTTAAAATTTAGTTAAAGATTTAAGCTAAAGTCAAACACACATATTTGAAATCCACGAGTTTTCAATTATACATTTCATTAATTTTAATAAAATTTACTTATAATCTGATTTTTATTTACACCAAACATGGGCATGAAATGGTCGATAAGAAAGGTATATGAGATTAGACCCCTAACGATTGATATGGTAATGTAATTATCAATTAAAGCTACCAAATCCCTCTTCTAATTCTTTATTTAAATACTTCCAAAATAATGTTTAGGGGAAATTTTAAATCGGGGAAGTGTTTATAAATTTTTAGTAGATTTTGATAAAATATGTGGTTGAAAAGTTATGAATTTCAAGAAATATGTGATTAAAATTAATGGTTGATTTTTATTTGAAATTTTAATTGAATTTTAATCTAAAATAAACGGAGGTTAACTTCATTAATTATTAATCACACTGATCTCTCCTGCCCATGTTAGTGGGGTCCATTCGCAATTAAACACGTCATCAACCGCGTTTTCTTCACTCGGGAGTCGGCAGTTGCAACCAAGCCACTTGTATTGTACCTTAATGCAATATATCAAATTCTTTTACATTAATTCCCACTATGCCCCAACGTACAACACAACTATGCAATCAGTTGCAATAAAATAAGCATTTCCTATTGCAGTGAATCACTCTCCCTTTTCCCTTTTTCCCTGTTTCTGTTTCCCACTCGGAACCCACACATTCAGAGTGTAAAGAGAAAACATGGCTGTAAAATCGGGTCGGAGCCACAGTATTCCGGCGTCAGATCGGGTTACCGGGCGTTCCTTTCGGGGCTCCATATTCTTTGTTGGTTCTCTTACGATCTCCGTTTTACTTTTCCTTACTATCTCATTTCTTTTCACTTCCTCTTCCAATCCTGCCGACATCAACTCTGTTAAGTATTTATCACTATTATTTCGTTATAAATGAACATTATTAGTAATTTTTTTTTCATTTTTATATCTAGATATCGCTCTATGTAGTCTACTCTTTGTGATTTTTGAAGTGTGAATAATGCACGTGATGTGTATGTCTATTTTATTTATTTTTGGTATTATTGTACTCATGAATGTGTAGATGCGGTTATAGTTGCTTTGATTAGATTTATTTATCCGGTACTTCTGTATTTATGGTCGTTAATTTGTCTTTTTGTTATGTTCTTTTCGGTTCATGTTCTCGTTTCTCTGTTAATGTTAATCTCAGCAAATGACAAAAATGTATTGATGATTTTTATTTTTCTTAATTTTAGGGTTTTTCTGTTGATTCACATGGATTTAGCTCGGGATCAGTCAGAAGATCAGTTCTGGCACTAAAATCGGATCCATTAAAGCCTCGGATCGATCAGATCCGAAAACAAGCAGGGGATCATAGAAGTTTAGCTTTAGCTTATGCTTCCTATGCGCGGAAACTCAAGCTTGAAAATTCAAAGCTTGTTAGGAATTTTGCGGAACTCTCTCGTAATTACACCGATCTGCTCTCAAAAGCTTCTTATCAGGCATTATTTGATGGAGAGACGAATTCAATTGACGAGTCAGTGCTGAGACAGTTTGAAAAAGATGTGAAAGCACAAATTAAAGTCACGCGACAAGTGATTTCCGAGGCGAAAGAATCTTTTGATAATCAGCTGAAGATTCATAAACTGAAGGATAATATCTTTGCATTAAATGAACAGTTGACTAAAGCCAAAAAACAGGGTGCTTTTTCAAGCTTGATTGCTGCCAAGTCGATCCCCAAAAGCTTGCATTGCTTGACTTTAAGGTTGATGGAAGAGCGAATTGCACATCCCGATAAGTATACAGATGAAGGGAAGCCCCTCAAGATAGAGTTGGAGGACCCTAAGCTTTATCATTATGCAATTTTCTCGGATAATGTTATTGCTGCTTCTGTCGTGGTGAACTCAGCTGTGAAAAACACAAAAGAGCCATGGAAGCACGTGTTTCATGTCGTGACAGATAAAATGAATCTCGGGGCTATGCAAGTGATGTTCAAAATGAGGGATTATAATGGGGCTCATATTGAAGTGAAGGCTGTGGAGGATTACAAATTCTTGAATTCTTCTTATGTTCCAGTGCTTAAACAGCTTGAATCTTCAAACTTACAAAAGTTCTACTTTGAGAATAAGCTTGAGAATGCAACAAAGGATACAACAAATATGAAGTTCAGGAATCCAAAATATCTGTCGATTCTGAATCATCTCAGGTTCTATTTACCTGAAATGTATCCAAAGTTGCATAAGATTCTGTTCTTGGATGATGATATAGTGGTTCAAAGGGATTTGACTGGGCTTTGGGAGATAGATATGGATGGAAAGGTGAATGGGGCCGTGGAGACATGTTTTGGATCTTTTCATCGTTATGCACAGTACATGAATTTCTCCCACCCTCTGATCAAAGCCAAGTTTAGTCCCAAGGCATGTGCATGGGCTTATGGCATGAATTTTTTTGATTTGGATGCTTGGAGGAGGGAGAAGTGCACCGAAGAATACCACTACTGGCAGAATCTCGTGAGTTTGCATTCAAATATTATAAGTGATTATTTGTTTTTATTGTCCATTTGTCTATTGTTTCTATAAGAGTTATAGAAGTGCATCTTTACTCGACATAATGGCCCCAAGCATTTTCAGCCCTCTTGAGTTGATTTAATCTTATCTTCTTACTTATCATAGATGACAAAGTGATAAACCTGAGGACAATTAGATTTATTATTATTTTTTTTTTTCCAGAATGGAAAATTATTTTAGGACAATAGTAGGCTGAATTTTAGTACTTGATTCTCTTGGCGGGAAACTATACATATCCAGTGTCTTTTCTTTTCTTTTTTACCGTTTCGCATATATTTAGCCAGTTTGAAATTTTTTTCTGTATTATTTCTTGCAAGTATAATTTTATGTGTATCATTTGCAGAATGAGAATCGAACACTTTGGAAATTAGGGACATTACCTCCAGGTCTTATTACATATTACTCAACCACCAAGCCACTAGACAAGTATTGGCATGTTTTGGGACTTGGCTACAATCCAAGCATAAGCATGGATGAGATTAACAATGCTTCAGTCATACACTTCAATGGGAATATGAAGCCATGGCTTGACATTGCAATAACCCAGTTCCGTCCACTTTGGACTAAGTATGTCGACTACGAAAACGAGTATGTGCAGGCCTGCAATTTCGGTCTATGAATACGTGCTTGCAGGAAAAGCAAAGCTAGTTCTGCGGACAACTTTGAGGCTTATCACTGCTCCACACGTAAATTTTTTTCTTCAAACTAGCATCCTAGTATTTTTCACTTGTATTCAAGCTTTAGCATTAACCTGTTGGTCGATCATGTTATTTGCTCACATATGTTCATAAGTTATCAGTGGCTGAAAGCTAATTTTATACAATGCTCAGAAACTTAGCTATTTGAAATTTAGTGTTGATGATCGACATAATTGACGATGCCTATTGATGTATAACAATATCGCAATCCTTTTAGTTTGCTTCTGAATTTTGCTAGAAACTTATTTTCTGTATTTTCTGCTTGTGGCATTTGTTTAGTTTTTAAATCCTACCAATGTCTCTGTATCTGATAGAAGTATTGAGGATTTTCAATGTCAGTCACCAAGGATCAACAGGTAGGCAGGCACTTAAAAGACCTAGACCTAGAAAGAACACACTTTAATGTAACGGTGCGAATCTATCTCTTGGAGTTAGCTGCATGATGGAAATGCATTAATTTTTCACTGAGATTTTGTTTTGTTCTACATAATAAAGAAAAAATGTTGTTACCACGACAATGCATCGAAGAAGCCCATATTGTCTTTGGTTTTCTATTTTCCTTCGGGTTTGAATACAAAATATTGTCTTCACTTGCTTTTTTCCTACTCTATGCTATTTGGAAAAAAGGTCTTTCTTTGCTTAGAGTGAAATCACTTGATCTTGATTCACATGATTTTTCCATTCAAAAGTATAATAACTACATATATTTTTTGAATGGAAGACCCATATATATTATGGTTACGGGATTTTGCTCTCAAATATTGGTATATTGGTAGATGCAAAGGATGAGACTATGCATTAGGCAATCAACACAGGTCCTCTCATCACATGCATTTGCGACCAGAGCCATCATGCTCCTTTCTAACCAACCCTAAATTTATGTAGTCTTGAAAATCCTTTAATCTGCACAAACGAATAGTACTTTTTTTAGGCCACACGAGTGAATAAATTGCATCCCGATATGCTCAGCACTAACAAATCCAAAACAACAATTCACTTGAACAACTAATAAAAATGTATCATGTTTTTTCAAGGCAAATTAAGTCGAAGAATTTAAAAGAATGAGCGGCAATGTCATAATTCTTCAGAATATTTTAGTCACCACGAGCCTGTAACAGCCATTGATGGCCATTCCAAACTCCTCAAAGGTTGCTTGGGGTGCACATGAATACAAGAATTATTCACTAGACAGCACTTGACACTAATCAAACAAAATAATAAAGCACCGTGATTGACAATTCTACCATATCGTAATGAAAATCGCAAAGAAACATCTTTCCAAGAATGGGATAGCAATAAAGGCTCCCAAAAATGATTCATCCATACAAAGCCCCAAAATGTAGGAAGAAATACAACTCCAGGGCATCAAATGGCACCAGTAAAATAGCAAAGAAAACCTACTTATCGTCTACTAATCAACTATGCCAACAAACGGAAAAAAATTGTGAAAGAAATTAGTGAGAGAGCCCTATAAAAAAATTCAGACGGTCCATCATCATTAAACTGTCTACCTGCTGGATGGATAACCACTTAAAATTTACCAGAATTTAAAAGTAAAGGCTACAAAACCACTTGCCGACCATACTAGCATTCTCAAGCAGTTGCAGAAACCCGAGGTGTCATAGTTTTTGCAGCCCCATTGACCATTCCACCAGCACGGCTCATGCGGCCAACATTGCCATTGATGTTGTCA
>CAIGRN010129102.1:0-12064 GCA_903798345.1 Fraxinus anomala
AAATCTTGAATAAAAAAAATAAAGAATTACAAGTCGACTACATTGTTTTCTCTAATATAAAAATTAGTTATTCATACTGTAAAAATAAAAATACAAAAAGTGAAAAGATATCATCAAAAATTGACGAAACGTAAATATTTCTTGTGTCTGCAGCTTCCTTCCCCTTTTCTCCTTTTTTCTTCTTTTCTTTTCTCTTTTTTTCTTTCTACGTTTTTTTATGTTGCTTTGACCTTTTTCCCTCCCTTTTCTTCTTTTCTTTTCTCTCTCTCTCTCTCTCTCTCTTTTCTTTTTTCTTCCTTTCCTAGCTTTCTTTCCTGTCGTTTTTTTTTTGTTTTCCTTTGTGCACGCAATTCTCTTTTTCTCTTCTCTGTGTTTCTCTTCTGCACTCTTCCGTCAGTGTGTATCTCTTTATATATATATATAGGTTTAATTTGGACCTCCAATTAGAATTTTCAATACAAGCTCAAAAATCGTTTTATGCACGAAAAGATAATTTTATAAAAGAACTTGTATAAAAAAAATAATTCTTCGAAAATATAAGTATTTCAATTTGATATTTAAACTTTTTACAGTATTACTTACTCCTTTAAAAGCCTACATTTTTCAAAAAAAAAAAAAGGTCAAAGTCAACGCGGACGTTTAATTGATCATGCGGACATCCAGTTCCCGCAACGATGATTTTTTTAACCGTTCTGATTTCTGACGCACAACAACTAGTTTGGTTATCCAGTTCAGGATTCAGACGTCCGGATAGATTGTCTGATTGGTCAGAAATATTGGAGTTTTAATTGTTATAAATATCACTTCACTTTGCATTCATTATAACAACTAGAAAATAACTTTCTTATGAAATATATTTATGAAAAATCTTCTTGAACTTACATTTTTACATTCATTTCACTTATTTTTTCATAACAAACTTTTTGAATCATTTTCCTCATAAAAGTTTTTCATTTATCTTGTGCTTAACTTATTTATATCAATCTTAAAGCATAGATATATTTTTAAAAAAGATCTTTACACTTACATTGCATAAACTTTTCTATTTCTTTGTATTGAAATTTTTGATTGATTGAATCAAACTTGTAAAATCATCATATTCATCAAAGTTTCTAATTTCTTTCTTAAAATTTAATTTATTACAATTATTCATTAAAAGAGAGATATATTTTGAGAATATTTTTGAACTTAAATTGCACTTGATTTTTCTTCATCTTCTCATTGAAAAATTTTGATTGATTGAATCTATTTTTTTAATTATCACATTCATAAAAAAAATTCATCTAACACTTGAGTTATCATTTATTACTATTCATTGAAGTTCTAGCATTTCTTAATACTTAACTTATTTGTATTATTTATTAAGAAATGAATTTCATTGTAAAATCACTTTGATAAAGTGTATCGTGTTGAGGTCTCGTAAATTCAACATTATATAAGGATATGTGCTCCTTATTTGTAAGTCATCGAAAGCGTTGTAAGGATTGAATTGCACCATAAATCAACATTGTAAAAATGTCTTATTTGTGCCGAAAAACTTGATAACAGAGGACGTAGACCATTATTTTGGATCGAACCAACACAATTATATCGTTTGCATTCTCTCTTCCTTTTATTTATTACTTTTATATTTGTGCTTATTATTTGAATTAATTTATTTAATCTTTACTTGCTTGAATTTAGATTAATTTTTGGAAAAAGTTTTAAAAATCAATTCACCCCTTTTGCTTAGTTATTATTGGGCTATCAAATGTGACTGACTTAAAACGAGTCTATCTGATATTCTTGAAATTTTAATTCCAAGTGTAACATCGACTAAACCCATATCTTTTATGTCAAATCTCGAATTTAACATATTTTTTGTAAATTTAATCATCTTATTGTCATTACCAATAATAAGTATGTCGTCATTGTGAAGATTTAAAATGACAACCATTTTTAGTGTCAATACACATTCGTCACATTCGTTAATTTTAAATCCACACTTCATTATGACATTATCAAATTTTGCATGTCATTGTTTGGATACTTGTTTCAAATTACATAATGATTTTATCAATTTGCAAACTTTCTTTCCTGTCATGATGATGTAAATCCCTCAATTTGTTCCATATAAAATTCCTCTTCTAAATCTCCATTTAAAAATACAGTTTTAGAAAATATATGGTTAAAAAATATGACAAAATTTTAAATTTACGTATAAAATATTTTATTGTGTGAATATGCTATTAAAATTGAGTATGTAGAATAAATAATTTTAAAATAATAATTTTCAAATAGTGGCTAAATTCCTTATGAAATTGGATCATCAATTTCAAGAATGTTGATCCAATTGCAATTTTTCCTTTGAAAAGGGGGCCACAATATTCAGTCAATCCACATTATTTTTAAAATATATTATTTGCTCATTTTATTTTGAAGAACACATTTTCAATAAAATAATTTTAGACATAAATTCTAAAAGTTCTCTTATTTTTTAAAATACATTCTTCGTGAATCTTCAACTTTAAAATGCGTGGGCTCAGCCAAACAATCAGTTATTCTCATAAAAACCACATATTTGTATTTGTCCCCACTAAAATTTACATCTTTGTTTATTTTTAAATACTCCCCGATCAAAGTCTGCATTTCTTCGGAAAACTTTTCTGGGACTTTTTTGATTTCTGTTTCCTTCCCAATTAGGGTTTTCTGTATTCGAAATATTCTGAATCTAACCCTGATTTGGGAATTCCGTTTTCCTGATTTAAGGGTTTAATTTTTATTGAAGGATTAGGTGAACCCTAATTTTGGAAATTCTTTCTGCATATGATTTTTTGATTTAGGGTTTCACTTTCATAGACGGATTAGGTTATGTCCCCTCAATTTTTGGGACCCTGTTTATCAACGCCTCTAGATCGTTATTTCGTTTGGTCTTCTGCTATAGAGTGAATGAAAGATATGATCTATCAGATTTCTTGTTGTGTTAGTTCTAGATATAAATAGCAATTGTTCTTACCGCACTACCAAGCCAGATATTCTTAGATAGAGATAGAGATTTGTACAAATACTCTAGCATTTAAGAATGAAGCAATCAAAGAAGAAAAAGAGATCAAGAGTTTCGAAAAAGGAGAAGGCAAAAAGTCCTGCTGCATCAAGCGGAAGTTCTAACGAGAATGTTGAAAGGGTCCTCAAAAATTTAACGGAGGCTTTTGCTTCTGTTTCGCTGGAAAAAGCTGCTTCCGCTTACAAAGAAGCCAATGGGGACCCAAAGAGGGCTGCAGAAATCCTTGCCAATTTGTTAGAGAGCGCAGTGGCTGAGGATCACAGCACGAGTTGCTCGAGCTCAAGTGCAAATTACAACATGGATACAAGCTCGAGTTCTAATGGGAATTACAATGTGGATACAAGCTCGAGTTCGAGTGCATCAGAGTTTTTTGTGCAGGCAAATGATTGTGTTCAGCAAGGGTTTAAGCTGAATAGTAAGATCAGGTCGAAGAAAGTTGTTGCTACTGCAGGAACGGTGGCAACGATGTTAGGAAAAGACTATGTGAGATCCACTCCAAATAAGAGTTCACTCAAGTGGAAGGGTTTTCACGAGGAGAGCTGGAGCAGGGAGGACAAAGAGCAGTTCTTATGCTCGATGCTTGGATCGGAGTGCGAGTTGAACTATGGTGTCATTAGAGATGTCCTGTGTGGGTTATATGCTATTATTTGTTTTGTGTTTTTCTTTCAATGCGTCGTTATGAAAACTGACGTGTTTATTCTTTTCGGGGTGGGGTGGGGGGTAAGATATATGAATAATTAGATTTCAGTGTATGTGACTTGAAATTACCTTTTCTTTGACAGGTCAATGTGGATATGACTTTGAGAAGGTAAGGACAGTAAATTTGACTTCTTCCTTCACTTTCATTGTTAAACTACTAAAACTTTGTATGCCATACTATGGTTGCTCGTTTTAAAGAGCATTCTCTTTCCAGTCCCTTCATTCCGTTACCATTGTCTTGCTTTTCATCTTAGTATGGGTCACAATTTAAAGTCACTATCTAAACGAAAAGTACATTTTTCTCTCTTTTCTCCCTGAATATTACTTGTAGAAATGATTCGTCTTTCAAAAGGTATACACCCCTGCTACAAATGCTAAATATCCTCACCGCTATATCAATCACAATGTCGTTCTCCTATTGATGACTACCAATCTCTAAAACTAAGCCAGCAACCAGAAGTTTAATCCTTTCTCAATTTAAACTTTACCAAAATCTCGAGAAACATTAGTCTTTATTATTATTATTATTATTATTATTATTATTATTATTATTGTTATCAATTCGAGTTGATGACTTTACCCGCGGTTAGTCATAGGTGATGTCTTTATTGCTGTCTATAATCTTGATGTCAATGGTTAGTCTAACTTTCAATTTCTCTAACCTTGCCCCCGAATATAGACCAGGACCTTTCTCTTAAGTCTGAAATAGAATCAGAGTAATCGTGGGTAAAATGATATCAAGATAAATAGTTTCCACACTCCTCACTGAGGGAGCTCAAATGTTTTTGATGGGTTTTTGACTCGAGTTATTCGAAAATATTGGTGGCAGCTAACTCCTTTTTTTCTTTCTAAAATTTAAATATGCTTATCAATCTTTTGTTCCATTATATTTTTGTTACAGTATAATGCTAGAGGTACGGGGCTACTACTAAATTATTCTTCTAAACCTGTTGGGCAACAGAGAATTATTCTAGCTTGACATTAGTTTGGAAATTTTATTCCATATTAATGTTTCCCACTTTCTCTACCTTTTGCAGGCTTTAGATGTACTACTTGAATTATCTGGTTCCTCGAGTAAACAATCCAAATGTTTTTATGATTCTTCTAATGGAGAAGATGCTCAGTTTCTCCTGGAATCAAATGGCAGTGTATGTTGTAGTTTATTGTCATCCATTTCTGTCTGTTTTTTTGGTTAAATCATTTTGATGGTCTTTGCTGTTGTTTCCTATAGTTTTCTCCTCTTTCCCCTTCTGCTCCATCCCACAAAGGCTACCTACAATACCGAGTATTGTTCCTTTATAGGCTGTTAATCAATCATTTTTTGCTTATTAGCACCTGCATTGATGACGTGTTTTCTGGTACTTTGTACTTGCTTTATAGTCCTTCTTGAAATGATTAGTTGGTGTGGTCGGTAAACTAAACTATGACAGGGGAACCTATGATCTTGGTGTTCATGTCATAATGCAGTAGCATATCATAGCCCATTTTTTGTTCTGTGTTCTGGTTCGTTGGATATATGGATTAATATTCATTTATATGACAAGCCTTCCTAAAAAATGTTAATTATGGGCAGGCGTCTAAACTCATTTCCATGAATAAAATTATCTTAGTTTATTTTAATGTCCCTGCAGCTTTCTGATGGGACATTGAACTCAACTTCTCATCCATCTGAAAATGAAGTTCAAGATAATGTGTGGAGTACTGTGAATCTTTTCAGGTAATTCAGTTTAATTATTGGTCATTCAGATATGCACCTATTCGTCAGGATGAAATGGCCTATGTTCTATTTGCCATTGGAGTTTCATTTTGCTGCACTAAGAGGATCTGTATAAAAAATAGTGCTGAAAGTCTATTTGTTGTAACAGAGATGGTTGAATGGATCTTTACATTTATAGTCAAAAGCATTGAGTAACATACTCAGAAAATGAATATGAGAACTTACCAAATAAGTTGTGAACATTTTTCTTTTCACATTACCAGCTAAAGTTGTCCCATTAATTAACAGTGAAGGAATTTAAGTGGAAACGCTTTTGTGAAATTCCTCTATAGACTTTCATAAACAACGGAGGACTTCAGCTGAGTACACTCTTGTGGAAATCCTTTATAGGTTTTCTCTCTCTAATTTGTTGTGAATCATAGACCATGTACCTGCAACCAACTATATGTTCTTCTCCTTTCATTTGAAGACAAATCTGGAATAGTATCTTGGCTGTTAAATGTTTAATTCTTACAAGGATGGAATTATAAACTTCTGCTGGAAGTGTTGAATCGGGTTGTCTGTTGAAAGATAGTACTTAAATTATAGTCAAATATTTTCTAGAAGAATTAGACTATTCAGTTAGCTTGTACAAGATAATGATGCAAATATTTTTTCTCGTTTTTTCTTTTTAACTGGAAGCTAGTTTATTTTGAATCTTCCATAATTCGTACCAATCAAGGTTTTACTTTCTAAAATTTGCTGGTGCGCTTTACAATCTTGAATATCCTTGGACGTGTAAGGTCTGCTTGGGAGTTTCGGAGTACTGGTTATGACCCTTTTTTAAAGTACCGCTTTTAAGCGTTTATGAACGAATCAATTTTGAGCAATTTTTAAAATAGTCCAACTCATGCTTGGAAGTTTATTATCCGCCGATTCTAAACGTTTTTTGAATGAATGTTTTTTGAATGAATAAAATTACACAAATGACCCTTAGTTAAATTTTCAATTTATAGTTTATTGTATGAATTTTTTACTTATAAATGATATTTTACTTGTAGGTAAAATTTTTGTACGTATAAGTTAATATTTAACTTAAAAAGTTAAATAAAGTTAAATATTTACCAAAAATTTTAAGTTAATATTTCTTACTTGTAAGTAAACTTTATAATTATAAGTTAATTTTGTACTTTTAAATAATTTTTACACAAGTGAATTTTTTACTTATAAGTAATATTTTTTTATTAATTTTATAAGTGATTTTTTTGTCATATTAGTTGTATTTTTACTTTATAAACTACTTTTTACACAAATGTATTTTATCTTATAAGTAATTTTTTAATTATAATATAATTTTTGTACTTCTAAATAATTTATTAGTTAATATATTTTTTATTTTACAAGTAATATTTTAGTTTGGAACAAATTATGTTGGTTGAAAATAATTATTTTATGAAGGGTAAAATTAGAAGAGAATATAAGAAACGGCCAAAATCCGCCGATTTGATGGGTTGAGAGAATTGGTCAAAATTACACTATACCGATTTTGGGTGGTTTTAAAGCCTTTCAAAATTGGTGCCCAAAAAAACTAGTGAGCACCAGCTCTTTCATCCCCCATAAACGGTGCCACCTAAAACCGATCAAAATCGGTGAAAAAATAACTCCCAAGCAGGCCCTTAATGTTAAGTCATTCCTGAACAACATTCTTGTAATATATCAGTGGGTTCCTCTCTTATAATTAAGGAACTATGAGCATGTTTGAGAGTAACTTGTGGGCTTTCTTATAATCCCACAAAGTGTGGGAGAAAGCCAATTAGTTGCTCCCAATCTTGTCTTTTATACAGAAATAATTTGTTCTAGGATGCGGCTAGCTGGTTACCAAAAATGTAATGATCTGTTAAAACTTATCAACTTTTAAATATTATTGTCAGAGCGATAGTCTATATTCAATATTACAGCTCAATCTTAAGCTAAACAATTTCAGAAAACTTCTTGCATATTACATCAGAATGTTACGGTTTTGTTCATTACCCGAGGGGAATATACGTGAAGTTCTTTTGCCCTTTTCATTCTCGAAGTAATTCTTTTTGTTTGCAAGTTGACAAACTCCATTCTGGTTTCTAACATGAAGGCCCATATACTCGGAAATAAAAAATATTCTGTCATATACATTTTTCCATCCTTCCTCTTCAGGGGAAATGCCGTGGAAGGAAATTAAGAGCAGAGTGTTCTAATATATATGTTGTCTAGAAGGTAGAGAGCACAATAATCATGTGAAAGGAGCACAATAATCATGTGAAAGGACACTTATAAATTAGTATTTAGCTTTTCTTGGAGGTCTGATCTTGAGGTGAAGTGAAAGTTGTTACCTTAAGAACTCTTACTCTTCTATGGACAAGTCTCAACTTTCAATATGCAAGTGGAACATATATTTTCACAAAGGATAGTATAAGATGGAAATAAACCTGGAAACATTAGATTGATTGATCATCTTCTGTGTTTTCAGGAATCTTTCTGAAGTTTCTGCAGCCAGTGAATCTCACTGTTTGAAGGAGACTGGAAACTCAGAGTCAGAACTTCCGCAGGAGGTGTTAAAATCCTTGTTTAATATGCCGACTCCCAAGAATGCCGAACATGAACCTAACACCATGAACTGGAGGAACGTGGTAAAGAAAATGGCATCCCTGGGACAAAGGTTGGAACCTGGTGGTGGTGAACAAGAGCAGAGTCTCCATGGTATTGTAATTTTCTTTTGCATATTTTAATTTTACTGACGTGTTTTTCCCATAAAATGTCTTTGATTATGCTGATTCAATTATCAGTTAGTTCTTTGCTCATTGTGTCTGCTGCATCTCTCACTTCAGTTTCTGTTGTCTCAAAGATATATGTCAAATTGTCAATAACTCAGCATAAGTTCATATCTGAAATCTTGTGTTGCATGAGGATTTTCTATATTTGTGTTATCATGCAAATGCTACATTACGATGAAATGTTTGCCATCTTTTTGGGTGAAAGTTCAATGGATGAAGCTGGTTTTGTTTGTGTTACGACTTATGCAACGGTTGCAGCTGCTTCAAGTTTATTTTCTCTGGTCAATGGAAAATTAGTGCTTGAAATTTTAGTCACTCTCTTAAATTGGAATCACTCTCAACATTTTGGCTTGGTTAATGCGTTAGATTGTATTAATCTCTTCACTACGTTTAACTTCTCTTAAAATGTAGCTAAAGGAGATGAATATCAGGTGTTCAGAGTAACTGCGAATCAGCACTGGGAGTCCATGAACTCTCATTATCAGAAGGTAGTGTACACTTGTGTCGTCTCTGCTGTTTTAAGAATTGGTACTGGTACGTACTATTGGTTTTATGGTTTTTGGGCTTGTAAGTCTGAGAAGGCACATATTTCTGCAGGCTGCAACAGCATTTGCAAATGGGGAGAGGGAATATGCATCTTATCTTTCTGAACAGGTATATATCTTGACGGTTCTGCTGTAATCTATTNCATCGATCTACTATTCCAAAATGTATTCTTAGATTATAATGGGGCTCAAACATGCTCTTTGTTTGTTTGTTCGTTTGCAAATGCAATCCTGGTTCGTAACAGGAGTTTTGTTAGTAAAAAAAGTTAAAAAATCACGTCTGGCAATAATTTAACTTAAAAGTAACTTCGACTTGTTAGCACAACCAAACATGCTACAAAATCTTGTTTGGATGACTAGATTCTTCTAACGATTTTTTTTTTTGGTTTTAATGTAGTTTGATGATCTGAATTCATGGTTTGGTCTTGTAACTTTTTGCAAGCTTTTGGGTGCAATGTTCAGTTTTTCACTGGATATGCAGTAGATATATATTGAAGATAATATTTAACTGATATACATGTTGTATTATATAACCGCTTAAGCTTACTAGATTTAGTGGTTCTACATGGTATCAAGTAGACAAAGCTCCAGGGTTGAGTCTCACTACACGCATTTGATGAAATTGTGCACACTCGAGGAGTGTGTGTTGAAGACTATTTAATAATGTACAATTATACATGTTAGATTAGTCTCATTACACCTATTTGATAAAATTGTGTACATGTCAGGCTTTAGTGGAAGAAATTGAATACTATCTACACTTGATGGGGTGTGTTGAAGATAATATTTAAATGTACATATTGCGTATCTAACAACTTAAGCTTTTACATCAAGTGGTTCAACATAATATAATTGATTTTTTAGGATTATTGATGTAGTTGAAAGACTTATGAAGAATGGTGACATGACCAACTTTATCTCTTAATGTTTCCAGGGGAGGTTGCACAATAAAAGGGCTCAAGAAGCAGATGAAAAGGCTAGCCAGGATATATTTACTGCTAGGTGGGCCAAAGTATTAAGCATAATTAATTTGTTTATTGTTTATTGTTACCTGACCTATCCCTTGTACTGCAGAAACAAGAACATAGAGAACATGATAACAATTGATCTGCATGGGCAACATATTAAACAAGCAATGAGGCTTTTGAAACTCCACCTATTATTCGGAGCATGTGTGCGTTGTAAGAATCAGTGCAACCTGGAACACGGAATAATTACCATATTTGAAAAAATGATATGTTGAAGTATTCAAGCATGTCTTAATTTCTGAATTTACATTTTTTTTCTGTAGCTGTGCGGTTATTCAGGGTTATCACAGGATGTGGAAGACATGGTGTTGGCAGATCAAAGCTCAAAAATTCGGTATGGGTCAAAACCTATGTATTTCTGCTGTCACAGTTAAGAGCATGTTTGGCTAAAGCTTGGAAGGAAGTAAAAGTTACTTTTGAGCTTCTTTTTTAGCCAAACATGATTTTAAAGTTTTTTTTTTTTTTTCTTAATTAACAAAATTGACCTTTTTAGAAAGTAAGTCATTTTTGTGGATGAAAAATGAAAAACAAATAGGGGCTAAAAGTTTTCTAAGCAATCTGGGTACCACATCTATACAATCATTTTAACGACTCTGCTTCACCTTAAGTGCATGTTTGGTAAGAAATATTAGGTATGAATGGACAATAGAATGATTAACATTTTAAATAATTTCTGATCTATAAGTCTCTCCAATTCTATGCAATCCTTCCTATCAAACATGCACTAAAAGTTTTTGGGATTATTACCTCAAGTTTCATGACTAGTTTTGATTAACTTTTTGTTAGTACTTGAGCTCAGGGTTGTTGCATTGTAGGTCATTGGTCTCCTACAGAAAGAAGGTATTACATGGTGTGAAGAGAATAGTGGAACACTTATCATAAGGCTCGACGGAAGGTCGAATTTTAATTTCCTAGATCATGATAGCGATGGTGAGTAATCACCGTTCATCATCTTTAGGAAGGATTGCTAATTTTTCGACCGCAGGGAAATTGGCACTGATAATTTACATAGTTGTTGATTAGTCTTGCTGGAAAAGTCTCTTGAGCTTGTTCATTAATTAGCTGAAGGTTGTAGCTGAGAATATATAGATAATCAAGTGATTGCAGGTCCATATGTTGTGTACAATAGCAGACAAATTTGAGCTAGACAAACTGTAGTTTAGCAAATGTTTTATATTAACCCCTGTTTGTCATCCATTTTATCAAATATTGTTTGTTACAGTAAACAATCTCCACCACATATTTACTCAATAAAATATTCTATATATAAATCAATAAAATTATTTTATTTTTTAACCATACATTCTCCAAAAAATATTATTCAAAACTCTATTTCTTCTTCTAAAATGGGAGACAAAGAAGTACTTAATTATTATGCACAGTAAGTGGAAACATAGATGAAATATGTGGAAATGGCCCAAATAATACTCAATATTTTCATTTTGACCTTTGACCAATAAATAAAATAAAATAAAAAAACGAAAAAACATGAAATATTATTTTAATCTCCAAAAAACCAAAAATATTCTCACTATCTTCCTTCCAAAGTGAAACCGACCATTGAAGAGCAAAAAAAAAAGGTGAAAATCGACGTAAAAAAAAAAATCGAAAAATCGATGGCAAAACCGATCATTACCACAACCACGAGCTCACCGGCGTCGACAACCATGGAGAGAAGGTTAATTTTAGTATTTAAAATCGGGTTTCTTCATGTAAAGAATTCGAAAGATTTTTACTTTTTTTTTTTCCAGTTTATTTGTGCATATTTAAATAGATCTGCTTGAGTTATTGAGAAATGTAGTGTTGAAAACTAGTTTAATGGACTTTATATGGCCGAAAATGGAGTTTTCCGGCTCCATTTCCGGCCAGGAGAGCGGCAGCACCCTGATAGCCCTAAGGCCGACTGTAACAGTCGGTTTAACTGCTGGCCCAACAGCCGTCTTGTTGGATCGGCTGTTATGCTGGGTCAGTTTGGACCGGTTGTCATGCCGGCCCAACTGTTAACTCGACCGACATAATAGTCGGTCCAACAGCCAACCGGACTGGCAGTTAACGTATGCCGGCCCCTTTTTTATTAATAATGTTTAAATATTATTTAATTAACTTAAAAATCGTTTAAATATCATTTTTTAAAATTCATTTTTTGTATTTATGATTATTTTTTAATTAAATATTACTTTTATTCTTTTATTTTTAAAAATTAGTTTCTTTTAATATATTTATATATAATTAAATAAATAATT
>CAIGRN010129107.1:0-10499 GCA_903798345.1 Fraxinus anomala
GATTCCCTTGAAGCCACCCTGCCACCTACTAGCCACGAGCGGCTCACGGTGGAGCAGATATGGTTCGGAAGAGAAATTGCTGATATCGTGGCGGCAGAAGGAGAAAGCAGAAAAGAAAGGCACGAAAGATTCAGATCGTGGAAAGTTATGTTGAGAAGCTCAGATTTTAACAATGTTCCATTGAGCCCCTTTGCACTTTCTCAAGCTAAGCTTCTCCTAAAAATTCATTACCCTTCTGAGGGATATCAGCTTCATATTCTCAATGATTCTTGCTTCTTAGGATGGCAGAATCAACCCCTTTTCTCAGTCTCTTCTTGGCACTAAAAATGATACAGATTTTAGCCTAATGATACCTAAACTAAACCTTCCCCAAATCAGAAACCCTAACCCTAATTTCCATGACCCCTGAAACATCTATGAATCTGCAAACGTTGCAAAATTTTGGAAGAAAACAGAAACCCAGCTCAACAAAGCCTCACAAACACCTCCTCCTGGTTTCTGTGGTTTTCTTGGGGTGCTGAAATTAAAGTGGATGTTTTATTTTTATACTGCTACTGGGGTCTTTATGTTATTACAGTTTTCTTCGTATAATCTTATTAAATGTATCAGAGATTTCATTACTAGATCCTCTATCAGCCTTTCAGGAGGCAACAATTGCTATTTGGCTCATTAAATCCATTAAATATAATTAATTACCATTATCTTCTCGAAGGTTGTTTGTCATTTTGTATTAGTGGATTCGTTAATCTTTCTTCCTTAGTGCTAATGATGCTTCACTTTTCTTTTAACTAATTCTAGATTATTCATGCAGTCTTATCTTGTTACTTTTAGTTGTACTTTCGAAAGAAGAAGTTACTTAATTGATTAAGGTGTCATTTTTGTTTCCTAAAATTCCCTTGTCTCCATTCATTATTGTGTTGGTTTTTCAAGAAAGGATACATGAATTTTCTTGTTTTTCTGCTATATAGCACCATTTGTTGCCCTAATTTCTGCCTTTTGTCCCCTCAACAAAACCATCAAAGTTCTCAAATAGAGCTAACCTTGCCCCCCCTTCAATGCCCATTCCTTTATAACAAACTTATAATGGCATCTCTCTCGTGTCTAGTGGCATTTCAATTAAGGACTACTTTTTTTTTTCTCTCTCTCTTTTTCCATCTTCTCCCTCTTAATTTTTCCATTCTTCTAGTTTATGGCTTCTTGGAGCATATCCTCTCGTAACGTATTTCTTTCTTGGCTTCTAATCCCAAATGTGGCACGATTGGTACGTTAGATTTCTAAACTATATTCAACGATATTAAAGAAAAAAATAATCAAAGGGAATCAAAATATTTTTCAATAAGTTAATGGCATGCTATTGTATTGTTCTTGATTATGGTTTTCAGGTCCATGATGAGTAACATAAAGATCCTAAAATCTTGCTATTCAGTGGAATGATGCAACAGTTCTGAGTTAGAAAGAGAAGGAGTATTCCTCTAAGTAGGCTATACTGTACAATTTGAGTAGCTGACATTGATAAGATGGTTACTAGTATTCGACGCCCACGCAAACACAGCACTGTAAATCACTCACAATAATATTGCTTTGCTTTGCTTTGCTTGTGGATTGTGACTTAGCCCCCATTTAGAAAAAAAAAAAAATCAAAATTTTAGTAATTTTGATAAAAATTGATAAAATAAAAGGTTGAAAATTTATGAATAATATCAAATTTACAATTAAAAGTAATCATTGATTTTAATTAAATTTAAATTAACTTTTTTGACTGAACCAAATAGATCCTTAGTCTTTTACATTTAAAAGCTTTGAGATGGTAGACTCGTGAGGCTTGATATACACATGGCATTTTGGATTACAAAGAGACAGCCTACACATTTGCGTAAACTAATTAGAACTATGCTAACTTGTGTTATTCGAATTGTTACGTCTGATTATACCGTTCTCCATGAGTTGTTTTGATCTTTTACTTGAAGCATTATTCATATTTTTTTTGAAAAAAAGAATTGAAGAGTTGCAAAATTTTACAAATCATTTTATATCTTTAATAATTGCCTTCGTTTTGCAAAAAAATCATGTAAGGTCAAATAGAATCTAAAAATCCAATCAAGAATGTACTTATCTGATGCAAGATCAATGTTTAAAATCTTGAACCTTGTTTTCGAATATTAAGAAAAGATTTCAAAAATCCAATTAGGTAATTAGTATAATATTAATGTTTAAATTAAAAGTGATTAATAACTAGGATTATATTCCATGTTGTTTGACCTAAAAAAAAATGGAATCTTGAGCAATTCTTGAAACAAAAAGTTGTCATTTCAAGATCGCTGCTTACTCAAATATGTCTCTCAATTAGTGCCTCTTCAATTAATTAATAATATTTTGAATATATAATTTAATAACAACACAGAAATGACAGGATTATGGAACCTAACGATCCCAAATCTGCCTTTTGACATTAATTATTGTAAAATAAGAAATTAAGGTCTGCTGTAGTTGGCTAC
Organism: Fraxinus anomala; assembly: GCA_903798345.1. NCBI lineage: Eukaryota > Viridiplantae > Streptophyta > Magnoliopsida > Lamiales > Oleaceae > Fraxinus > Fraxinus anomala. The sequence goes on from CAIGRN010129107.1 coordinate 2,496, forward strand.
TTTAAGGATATTCTTCTGAATTATGTTATTAAATTAGGGAGTGGGCATCTTAATTTCTTTACATCAACTCCACAAGCTCGATCATGCATGCTGATACGTTTAAATTTATCCAAATTAGTGTGTTGTGCGTGCTACGAGGGCAACAGCAAAAGCTTAAATTGAGTGCCAACATAATTTGTCTGTACATACTTTGTAATATCGTTTTCAGGTTTAGATGACGTAGCTCATTCAAGAATATCGATCTTGAAATCTAACGGTTATGTTTGTAATAACATGGTGTTGGAAAATGGTTTATATATTAGTGAAATGGGTCAACTTTGAGCCCAAATTTCAGTGGGACCCGTACCTTATTTTTAACGGGGACCTAGCATATTCATGTTCTACTCTGTAAAAGGATTAACGTGATATATTTATTTATCGAAAACCATTTAGTATTGAATGAAATATTTAATGTCAAAGTAACCCACTTGAAATAGTGAAGAATTTGATTTTACTGGAAAAAATTCTCATACACTTGTTCCACATAGGAAAGCTATGAAATTTTTGTGTGGTTTAATGTCAAACTTTTGTCCGTCCATCTGGCCGGCTCGGCACGGCACGAGCACGTGTCCGAGTCCGGTCGGTTCGGTTCGGTTCTTAGACTATATTAATTTTTTGGACAAAATTTATTTAAAAATTTGGGCCAAATTGTTATTAATCAAATTCAAACAGCCGATTGTTAACTGTCTAAACAGTCGACTGTTAACCGAACCTTGCCCCGCAGCCAGAAAAATTACACCATGTTCATTGCGTTTATTCTCTGCATTGAATCTTATCCCTCTCTCTCTCGTTCTGATATTCATTACATTGAGTTCGTTGGAACTCCTGCAGATTACTGTGCTGCTTCCGTAGGCGCCGAAATTCGTTCTATCCTGGGAAACGATTGCTGGATGCCTTTATCACCTTTTGAAGGCAGCAAATTCGTTTTAAGGAAACAACACATGGATTGAATTACTTGTTTAAATTTTTTGGGCTCTCACGCTATATTGAATTTTAGGGTTTCATTTTAAAATACTAATTTCATTAAAAGAAGTAGCTCGAACCTTTAAAAGTTGACGTGGGCTTTTCACTCTAGGCCATGTCCTTCCTTAAATACTTGATGAAAATCCGAGGATATGAACAAAATTAAGGAAGAAAAAGCGTTTCATTAATTAGGTTGAAAACATAGTCCCATGGAAAGGCAGTAACGTAAAGTAAGTAAATCTGATATTTTCTTTCGCAGTTGGTGCATTTGTGGAAAAAGGCACCGTAAGTCCACGCACACGAGACTAATCAATGGCCAAGTTGAGCAGAAATAGTAATCAAACTTCATCTTTCTATTGCACAGTACCTTTTTGACACAGGTATGGTGATATTCTTCAGTACAAGACATAAAAGAGAAAAATATATATAATTATGCGTACTGAAAGACATGTGAAATCAATCATTCAAATGACTCCAGAAATGATAGATCCAAAGTGAAAGGAGAAAGATATAAAGCAACAGGCATGTTTTTTTCCCTCTATTATTATTATTATTATTAGGATTTAGGACTAAGAAAATACTAAGCGTACATAATAAATGTACACAATGAATGACATAATGTGACGTGACAACCATCCTGTTGTTGATGTAAAAATATCATGAATTAAAGGTTTTGATCAATGCCACTTGTAATTATGTAGACCATTATGTAGACAATTATGTTCTTGTAGCATCACTCTTAGGACTATGCTAGAAGTACATAGATGTAAACACCATCGTCTAGTCCATAATGTACATCTATCATAATTCTTAGGATTTATTTATATCCCCCACCTCACTCACATTATGTACACCTCTATGTGTACACATAGCACGACTTATTATTATTATTTACGGCGCCGCACTATATGTCGCGACTTAAGGACCCTTTGTATCGGGACATCGCCGTTGTCATGTAACATGGGAAGGATGAGCATAGAGGTGGCAAACGGATCAAGCGGCCCCGCCAGCTCGTAAAAGTTCAGCCTATGGGCTACTCAACAAGTTGTTCGTATATAATTTTTAATTTTATCTACTCGAAAAAAAAAAAATAGTAGTCTCAAGCTCAAATAAAAGATGGGGGTTTTTTTAAAAAAATTAAAAGTTTTAACAAAAAAAAAAGGCTCGTGTTGTGTCACGAAGGTCTCAAAAATTGATATTTTCGTAAGAATGGCTCAATATTCCTTATACGTTGATTATTGTTTTTATATTAAGTCATATGAGCTTTCTAGTTTAAAATGTCTTTTCAAAATGATAGCTCGTTTAAGTTAAAACATCTATTATTTTTTACAAAAAAAAAATAGATCTAACCTTTGTATATTGATTAATGTTTTAACATTTAAGCGAGTTCGGATTTTACCCTTTAACATATGTCAAGAGTTCATAAACCATTATAGTGGAGAATTAATCTTGACTTTATTGTCTTAGAAACTAATGTGTCTTTATTTTATGACTTAGCTATAATTCCTATTAACAAGAAAATTAAAGAAAACATAAAATAACTAATCAAACACAAATTTATAGTAGTTCAACGTGAATGTGAAAATCAGGTCACTTCCATTGCAAGTTTTTACGATGAAGAAAAAACATATTGTGAACCTTCTTATGTCTTTCGAACTTCAACACAACTAATACTTATTAACCTTTGTCTACTCTCGAATGCCAGAATACATCTTGTCCTTATTGAGAAAGTAACTACTGTGATAATTAATTAATATAAACTACTTATAATTAAGTTCGCTCAAACTCAAACTCAAACTCAAACTCAAACTCATGGGATCAGACATTTTTCTTCAAACTCATTTTCAATAATACAATTTATAGAATCTACAACTTTTAACTGTTTAACCACACATTACATCAAATTTTATCGAAATTTATTAAAATTCTAATTTTTATCCAAACGGGACACAATGTCTTGATCGTTGAAACAGTAGCGTAACTGTTGAAAAGAGTGACAAGATGTTGATCCAACCATATCCACTAGATGAGGATTTTTGGCCCCTGGAAAGAGCAAGAATCAAATTTCATGTGCAGAAGAACGTGTTGTTGCCAAGTACTTTTATTTGGTTCATAGCACAAATTGCAAATTTTAGGTCTTAGGTTACTGTTCCAACGTTATGAATCAACTTATCAACCATATATAGGCCTGCTATCAGAAATACATATTAACAACTACTCGTATATATCAATCCACTGTGGTATAACACACGATATGGCAATTCAAAATCTATGGTTGTATCTTTTGAGAGCTTTAGAAAGGATGGAACAGAAAAGATATTTATTGTGTGCGTCTGTAACATTATTGTAAAGAAATTCGGGAAGGTTCATGGCTTCTATAGACGAGATTCTTAACCAGTTTCAAGACAGTCGATTCTTGTCAATCCAAACTGTAATAATCTCTGATATGTTGCATAGTGAAACATTTGCACGCCTCCGTTACCTTTTTGGGAGACCTACGCCCAATAGAAACTATTTATTTAAGTATGTTCCTTGGCCCGTAGGTCCTGATGTAACGTTAGGATTTTAACTCTTCCAAAGTGGTATTTGATGGCGCCAGCCACTCAGAAGGAGGCCTTATTCATTTTAAATCACATGAGAAGGTATAATAGACATGAATGTCGGAAGCAAATATCAATAATTGTAAAGAATGTCAACTACATGCACTATGTTCTCTCAAATTTTTCAAGTGTATATTGGTTCACGAACACATTTGATATCCTACAAATGTATCGTGTCATCTTCATATTTGTATATGCATTGTTCTCCCAAATTTTTCAAGTGTATATTGGTTCACGAACACATTTGATATTCTACAAATGTATAGTGTCATCTTCATATTTGTACGATATATAAAGGGATTTGAAGGAGTCATCTTCTCCTATGCATAAGCGTGAGATAACTATTGTGCACTACAAGTGCTCGTAACACTGATAATGAAAGTAAACTACCGTAAATACGTGTGATTGCTCCATATTAAACCATAACACATCAAAAAATTTCATCAAAGTATTAGGAATCAGAAAATGGTGATGATTCCTAGTATAGAATTAATTAATGAGAATTAAATGGAGGATTCTGGTGAATTTTCAGGAGAAATTGGGTATTTCATTAACGTTGTACAATAAATATCCTACGTTAGCATACTTCTATAATTATTCACCGAGTACGAAAAGAACTTGGATAGGGGTATATAGGCATGCACATAGGGACAGGACCAAAGGTTGGGAGATGGGCCGTGCAGTGCTCTATACGTAAAAGATGATGAGGCAAATGCAGTGTCCATGTATTTATTTCTTACCCACATATTTACTGTTTCTTTCCCATCACAACATGTATTCGACTAGTCTATTTTCGTACGTATTTCAGATATGTATAATTATACATTTAAGCACATAGTTAAAATCTTACATCAAAATGTTATGTATAACTACCGAAATAAGAATTCTTAAATAATGAACAACCCACCCGTTCAAATATTCACGATCAAAAAGTACTGAATGCCAACATGCGTTAAATTCACAACTAAGAAGCCAATAACGAGTTCAGATATTCACAACTAAGAAGTACTGGATTTCTTTCGGATAGTGCTAAAAGAAAAAGGAAGGTTGAAATGCCAATAAACGTATATTACTTAAGAGCCGTAAACAAAAACGAACCCACGAAAGAGGGGGTTCTTTTTTTTTTTTTGGACAGGATTTCTATATTTGGCCATAAAGAATAATAGAAGTCCAGAATATAAGCAACCGCCATAGCCATTTAAGATGCTTTTCAAGTTACCCTTTTATTATTATTATTTTCTTTTAAGGGACCAAATTGGGTTCCTCTGTGACATTCGCTGGTATCACATATCACTTGTAATTTGCAGAGTCAAATAATCTCAGCCCTACTTATAGTGAAATCTGAATATTAATGCTAATCTTTCTAATCAAACACATTTGTTTTTCTGTATGTATTTTCAGTGTCTATTTTGATAATTACAGTCAAATTCTCTCTGCCCAGTTGTTTTCCAAATAACATCTGTTCACTGGTTACAGTTTATAGGAATGAATTGATTTCAGTGAATCACTTGATCATCTACAAAGAACAGAGGCTGATAATACATGATATAGATGTTAAAAATAAATAAATCTGTTAAGCCCATTTAATTGGAAAAAAGGCCTTTTTCAAGCGCAGGATGGCCCAATCCCAGCATGGGCCTACTCAAAACTGGACCTTCGAGCTAGCATGGTATTGTTTATGCCTTTACACATGACACGTAGACCGGTGTCAAGTACCCGTACTAGTACTACATGGCATTGCTCAATAGTCAATTGGGAATTTTTCTTTAAGAATAATGTTTACCACTTAGTAATGCCATGTAAACTTGTGCTAAACATCAGCTGTGCTAATTATAGAGACTAATACAATTAAATCCGACAAAATTGGGATTTTCAATAAGTTCAATCTGGGGTCATAAATCATTGATTAGTTTCAAACAATCAAACTACCACTAGTTATTACACTACACTACATATTACTTGTTTGGTAAGCTAAAATCGAACAATATCAAAGAGTGAAAAGAGGTTAAAATTAGAGCTACACCAACCATAAAGCATAGAGCCTTTCATCAGTGTTTACATAATAGTAGTAAGCGCCAAGTAAGAACTCCTAGTGGTGCAGAATATCTATGCATGTTTGATAAGGTAGATTTGACAGTATTAAAGAAGAAAGACGGTTGAAATTTTCTTTGTTGTCATGTGTAGTACCGTCCAATACTGTGTCACAGTCTTGCGCCTAGATTCGATCATTAAGTTCTGTGCATGAGACTCAACAGCAGTTCAAAAATTGAATAAAACATGGCAGAATCAAGCTCCAGCCTCCACAATATCAAAGAGTGAAAAGAAGTTAAAATTAGAGCTACACCAATCATAAAGCATAGAGCCTTTCATCAGTGTTTACATAATAGTAGTAAAGCGTCAAGTAAGAACTCCTAGTGGTGCAGAATATCTATGCATGTTTGATAAGGTAGATTTGACAGTATTAAAGAAGAAAGACGGTTGAAATTTTCTTTGTTGTCATGTGTAGTACCGTCCAATATTGTGTCACAGTCTTGCGCCTAGATTCGATCATTAAGTTCTGTGCATGAGACTCAACAGCAGTTCAAAAATTGAATAAAACATGGCAGAATCAAGCTCCAGCCTCCACAATTTATAGCTAACCGGAGAACACATCAATAAAAAGGAGGAAAAGATAAAAAAATATCAGTAGAATTTCTTTGCACGATGCAGATAAGCAGAAAGCTTCTTCACATCATTAAGGATCTCATTAATTTTGGAAGTCAAGCATGATTTCAATTTGTTGCCATTTTTAGCATTTTTCACTTGTGCAACATCTGATTTCTTCTCTTAATGCTCCCAAAAATTACACACTTTGAAAATGTTACATTAAACTGAATCTCTTCTGTCTTTTCTCCCCAGTATGTCCATTCCTTTGTAAGTTAAACCTGCATATTTGACAAACTATTTTACATCAAAGGAAGAATAAATAAATATATGTGTTCAAAGGATTTTCATCACCTAAAAGTATACATAATTCATCTACATATACTTTAGTTCAGTTAGATGTGAAGTGGTGATTTTTTCAGCTGTCTTGATACACAGTTTTTTCACCAGCAGGTGAGCTAGTTATCTACTAAATGACATCAGTTAGCTTGCCGTTTCTGATGCAATTGCATGACCAATCCTACCTGACGTACCTCTGTGTATAAACACATGAATGTTTGGAATCCATATTAATTCATCGTTAATGGAAAATTGGACTAAAAGACAGTAGATACCTATCAAAAATGCATCATCTCTGTATGGTGTTAGATCGCAACTGCGCCATTAGAGATGTTCAAAAAAAGCTTTTTGTCTTCAAAAAGAGATTTATCACGCTCATCTGGAGAGGCAGTAGTCCCATACTTTGGGTGATGCCATAGCCAACTGCACGAATACTTTAATGCAGATGCTTGATCCAACTCTGAGTTCTCAAAAAACTATTGTTCATTTCCCCCACATTATTGACTTCAGAAGAACTAGTGATATTTGTAAGTGTGTATATATTCTGACACTACTACAAGCCTGAAGGGTATTATATAAAATTAGGTGAAGTTTGCAATTTGTTATGTTTCAATGAATGCCAATGAAGTGACGACTGACCATTTGTATGAATCACACCAAGATCAAGAAGCCCTTCCAAGTTTGTGGGATCACAATGGCAGTAGTTAAGTTAAGATAAAAAAACCCCATCCATTGACACACATTATTTGAGCCCTCCTGTGACTTTTGTGTTGCTAGGTAAACCACGATTTGAAACAAAATCTATGGTTTGGTTGGTTCGGTTCGAAATTTTGCCAAACCATTTTAAGGGATTTGGATTGGAAATATGCCAAAAACCACCCATACTGAAAAATTTTGGGTCTTAAAGAGGCAATAAAAGGTCTCTCATAGAAAGAAAAATCATTTGGTCATTGCAACTCCAAAAAGGCCAAGTTGGTAGGCTGAAGACTTTAAATGAATGAGCTTGAAATGATTCGAGGAAGGTATAAGAATTAACAGTCGTAACCTCAGTGTTGTCAAGGTTCTTCAGAACCTCAGCCTCTAAAGCAGGATCTGCTTCACTTAAAAGCCCCCTTGCAGAAATGTTCTTCAACTTCCCTCAGAGGATTTGGATTGCCAACATAAGAACTCAGATTGGAGAACACTTAGACCAATTTGTTGGAATCTAGAAGTAGACCATAACACGGCTATGGGGGAGAAGAGCTCATTGTTTTAGCTTCAATAAGCAAGGAAACAATTGGTCAAGTGGTTTATTATACAAAATTCAAGCGTGATCAAAACTTATACCTCGTATATTTATGCATTTTGATAAAACTGTTGCAATTGGTAGAATGAATGACCTTTTTTTTTTTTTTTTTTTTTTTTTTTTTTTTTTTTTTTT
>CAIGRN010129107.1:10578-22446 GCA_903798345.1 Fraxinus anomala
TTTTTTTTTTTTTTTTTTTTTTTTTTTTTTAATCATGGTGGTAAGCCCATATCTATAAGAAGTTGGTTACTTGTTTGCTTCTCTCATTGTAAGTAGTTACAAATATTGGGGTTTAAAGCTCTCTTCGACGATTGAAAGTCTTGATTACTAGTGCAACCCCTTTCTTCTTGACTTATGCCTCGAGGATTCAAAACCATATTGAAACACAATTCGAATTAATGGTACTTAGAGCTCTCTAAAAAGAACACTTTTTTTTGAGTCACTCGATGACATGCAACATGGAAAATTCATTAACCCACTCGATGAAGTTTTCGCTATAGCATGAGAAACAACATGAACCACAGCCACTTGTGTGCAAGAATAACACAACAAATTCAATTTGACTCGAAATTTTAGAAAAACAAATTTCCTGTTTGGCCAATCTTTTCAAATTTCACTTTTACTCTATTTCATTTTCAGTCACACAATCACAAATTTTATTAATATTTTAGATATACGTTTCATCTATTTTTATCAAAATATAATCAAAATATATTAAAAAACTGATTTTCGATAAAATCAAACGAGGCTTAACAGCTGAGAGTTGAAATTGAAAGCATTCTCGTTTATTAAAAATCAAAATTTTAATGAGTTTTAATAATAATTTTTTTTAAAAAAAAAAAAAGGGTCCAAACGGGGGTTAAATTTGACAATTTACAATCCTATTTATGGCTACAAATCCAAATTCCCCATATTATAAAGGGGAAAGGTACAGAGAAAGAAAGCTAAAGCCCTTCTGTTCCATTTTCAATCAAATAAGCTAAGGGCTTAGGATTCGGAGAGAATATGGCGTCATCGTCAAGCAGTGGGTTAACGTTCAAGCTCCATCCACTGGTCATTGTCAACATTTCCGATCACTACACTCGGATCAAGTCCCAGTCTTTACCCCCTCCCACCACCACTCACGCTCCCTCCGCCTCCAACGGAGCCGACGCTGAATCCTCATCGCCGCCTCAGCTGCCACTCCGAGTGTTCGGATGCGTTATAGGCGTCCAACGTGGCCGTACTGTTGAGATATTCAACAGTTTCGAGCTCCTTTATGATCCATCTACTCACTCCCTGGACCGTGCCTTTCTGGAGAAAAAACAGGAACTTTGTATGTACTTCGTTTATTTATGTTATATTTGTTTCGTTTTGGGTGGTGGAAATTGAAAGTAGCGATTTTCATGCGTTGAGCAGATAAGAAGGTGTTTCCAAATTTTTATATACTAGGATGGTACTCGACGGGGAGCGATGCCCAAGAATCTGATATGCTCATTCACAGAGCTGTGAGTTTTTTTTTTTTTCTGTTATTACATAGTTTTATCTGATGGAATAAATTTTGTTTAAACTCACATGGAGACTGGACCCGGTATAAGTTATGCAATTTGAATATTCTCAGTACGAATCATTACAGAAAGAATTTGCATATGGAATATGAGGAGAATTTTGATTGTAGTTGAGTATACAAGTCAGGAAAGAGTGAGCACGGATAAACTAAGCTGTGAATTTCGGAAGACATTTATATAGTTGTTCATTGTTTATGTTTATGTTGAAGGTGAAGATATGCTTCCTAATACTGGTTTAGGAAAATTTGTAATTTTTCTATTTTATGTCATGGCATGTCACGTATTGACATGCTAAGATTGTTGAACTGTTGCTACTTTCCGCCCTTGATAATGAATATTATTGGCCTCTTAATTTGCTGCCGATATGTTATTTGTCCACTTCTAGGTTAGATCTCCCATTCCACTGCACTTTCACTGGAAAAAGGAAAGAACTAAACTGTGCTCGAATATATTAATTATTTTTTATTGTTATAATAACCAACTAGATTCACCTATGATTATATATTCTAAAATACTTGTCGCAAAAACAAATGCATATTGAGTTTGAGTTTATTCGATACTGGCTCCTTAGTGCTTTAGATGCTGAGATAATACATATTAGGTTATATTAAATATACAATAGCAGCAGATCCATGTATGCTACCTAATTCTGATGAAAATTTTTGTTTCCTAACAGTTGATGGATATCAATGAGAGCCCTGTATATGTTCTTCTCAATCCGTCAATCAACCCGGCACAGAAAGATTTGCCAGTTACAATTTTTGAAAGTGGTATGTATTTATTATTCGGCTGTTGCGTGTTACACTTAAAAGCATACTCTGCAATTAAATTTGTAGGCATGCTATTAAAAAAGACTACTAGATGGATGATACTCGAACCCATTTCCATACTGTGAGAAATCAACTCAACTTTTGAAATGTCAATATCTAGAGTTTAATGAGTAAAATACATCATACGAGGTGGTTGGAGAAAAAATCATCCCAAGCAATAGTACTTAGACGTGATAATAGAAGGGCAGAATGAGCTAAATGCTCTGACTTAGAGCATTTTTGGCAATAATCTTATTAGATTATAGGTAGTGGGTCCTTCGAAATGTGCGGCTACTAAATGGGTGAAAGTAGGTAAAAGTTATGGGTCCTACGCAATTATAAGCTTCGCCTAACATGCACTTGAAACACGGATGTGTTGAAGTAATTTAGTTATGGCCTACTCTTGATAAGTCTACCTATATGACTGTAGAGTGTTAACGACTTGCCGCCTTCGATGAGTTAAAGGATAGAGCACTCATGAATTAGGATAGATACAAGGTCCGCGTGTTGGCTTGAGAGAGTACGTGAGAGCTTTATAAGGTTGTGCGTCTAAGTGTTTCCAATTAATGACACGTGAATTTCAAAGATCTGTCTATCATGCTTTCATGGTTTACTTAGATCTGTCTATCATGCTTTCATGGAAATAATTTTTGCATAAATTTTCAATATGTGGAAATTGTTGAGAATATTCTAAAATTTTAGTGAAAGCTTCTAAATTCGTATAAGGTTCACTAGTATTCTTAATAGATACTGTTCGTCCCTGGTTGGGAGAGAGTAAAGTAAGTAGTTTCACATATTGAAAAATGAAGAGCTGTCATATACTGTCCTCTGATATCCTAATTACTTGTTTGTGGTTCACCTCATGTATGTTACTAGTAATAGGCCAGCCACATCAAAATTATCAAGTATCTTGAGAACGCCTGGAGCCGTGTTTAGGATATATTCTTGTTTGATTAGTGATTAGCCCTTACATTTGTTAATAGTTCTACATTTCAATCATCAAATTCACTCCAGAAACCATGCCACCTTATTCAATAATGTTTTTATTGTTTTGAACAATAGGCTACATTAATCGTGTTCACGCAATCATAATACCTGCTAATTTGACTGTTTTAAATTATAATTCATATGTAAAGTTTGTTAATTTTTATTTTATTTTTTATTTTTTGCAACCAATTTTCCTCTCTCAAGAGTTGCATGTGATTGATGGTATCCCCCAGCTTATTTTTGTTCGGTCCAGCTACACAATAGAGGTATGTTCTTCACATTCTTTCAGATCATGTTTCTCACAAGTTTGACATCAAGAAACTTAAATATCATTTTTACTTGCTTGTCAGACAGTTGAAGCTGAACGAATCTCCATTGATCATGTTGCACATCTTAAACCATCCGATGGGGGTTCAGCTGCAACTCAATGTGAGTCTTTCCTCTTTTTATATAAGTTTTCTTGATATAAGTTATCCCTAACTGTTTCCATAAGAAGTTAAGGCTCTGTTTGAGTCCCATTTTTAAAGAAAAGTGATTTTTGTAATAGTGATTTTTGTAATAGTGATTTTTGAAGAATGTGTGCTTAAAAAGTAGAAAAAAGTTTCGGGTTTATGTGCAAAGTATTTTATTGGGAGAATGTATGGTTAAAAATGAGTTTTTAGATAATAGGGCTCAAACGGGTGCTAAGTGAGAAATTTCGTTTGTTAGGGACCTGAAATTCATGCCTGCCCACCCCTGTTCCTTTTTGTTGTGGGTAGTATGTGCATAGGACTTACAAATGAGTTTTGTTTGTAGTGGCTGCTCACCTTACAGGCATACACAGTGCCATCAAGATGCTGAATAGCAGAATCAGAGTACTTCATCATTATCTTCTTGCAATGCAGAAAGGTACATTCAGCAACTTTTGGGGGAAAATGTTTTTTTTTTTTTTTTTGGCACAGGTTTTTTTTTGACTCGTGTGTGGGAGGATTTCATTTGTCAAAAATGTTTCTTGTGCTTTTTGGTTAGGAAGAGATATGTATAAAGCATGTTTTTAAAACAGAATCTGAAGTTCTCAGTGGATCTAAATTCCAAATTCTGAATGAAGTAAATAAAGAAAGTGTAGTTTATTTGCTTATATTTAAGTTTCACAGTCTAGAAATGCCTAGTGCAACCATATCTTGTTCTTAGAGAGCTTTGATTGGCCTCCTTGATGAGCCTATAAGATGAATGGCAAAAAAGTCTGGTCTCCTAAGGACCACAGCTATGAGTTGTTAATTGAGTTACTGCTGTATTCAGGTGATGTTCCTTGTGAAAATTCATTGTTAAGGCAAGTATCTAGTCTCTTAAGAAGATTGCCAGCCATTGAATCTGAAAAGTTTCAGGATGATTTCTTGATGGTGAGTACTTATTCACAAACTAATGATTTTCCTTCAGATAATTTACATATCAGTACTATGTATGCTTCACTTGTTTATGGAGGTTAATGGATAGGTGTAGGGGAAATTCTTGTTTACTTTTTGTTCCTGTTGCATTTTGCTTCTGTATTTTTCATTTGCTTAAATTGATTCTCACATTCATATGTTGATAGATCTTAACTAACTTGCATGTAATCTTGTAATATGTTCATTTTTTATCATTTTCTGATTTTAATATTATATATTATTTCCAGGAATACAATGACACATTATTGATTAGTTACCTTGCCATGTTCACCAACTGCTCGAGGTATGTTATTAGCCTTCTAATAATCTATTTGCTTTTAGAAGATGAAATTCTCGACTTAAAAAGTCTTAAATAATAAAAGGAGAAGCAGTGTCATGGTTGAAAACAGAAAGATCAGTTTTAAATTAGGATGCAGGTAAAGTTTGTATAGCATTTGCTGGCAGGCACACAATTTTAATAATGATTTTACTCTAGTTTTGCTGGTTATCATTAGAACCAATCAGTTTCAGTTAAAAATTATCTATTTTTTCTTTCAGCTGATACATAGAATTTGCTACCGGTATACACAGTACTCTTGGTTTTGGCTCATCAATGAATATAACTGCTGCATATACCACAGATTAGTTATAAGTTGCTTCATGTTATATGTCTACTCTTCTTTTGTTGTTTGGGCAGCACGATGAACGAGCTGGTCGATAAATTCAACACTGCATATGACAGGCAAAGTCGCAGGGGTGGACGGAGTGCTTTCATCTGAAAGCCGATCATCATCATCTGCCCGCAATGGCAAATCTCCTTTTGAAGCTGATGCACATACAAGATATCTCTTGAATGTTAATCTTAAGAATTGCAGGAATCGAGATGGTGTTTGTTTTCTATTTCTTTATATTTGATATGATTTTATCAGGTTCTGTTCATCATTTTTTTATTTTGGGAAAATTGCAGTCATAGTATGAAACATTTTACTTTTATGAAGACTTCATCCAAACCTTTTATTTGTACCACTCACGATATCAAATCTTTCAAAAACTCGCAGTTGAAGTCCAAATGGATCAAAACTATTAGTTGATTGTTAGTTGATCAAAGAATTAATATTGACCATATTTTGACAAAATTTAAAAGGATGAAATGGTAATTTTACATTTTTCAACAAAAAAAACATAATTACAATATATTAATAATTAAATTAAAAAAAAACTATTCATCTTCTTCTCCACTCACACCTTACCCGCCTAACACCCCAAAGCCAAAACCCACCAAAATGGGCACCCCAAGACTCGTATTCATCTTCTTCTCCACTCACCTCTTCACACCCTACCCACCCTAAAACCCCATCCACCAGTGTCGTTCCTCAGTCTAATTACATTGTTGTTCCTCCACCTCAACACGATTCAGGTAAATTGTTTTCGGGACAATCCCTCAACAGCATTACAGATCGCCACCACAATTTTGGCCGACAAGACCTCCTTTTTGGTCATGATCAGAAATTTAGACAGCAGTAGCTGCAGTTAGGCCGAGACCTTCAAAGCTTGCGAATTATAGGAATTGGGAGTATGCGAAGCCAAGACCCCCTCCTCATTGTGGTAATCGATTTTTATTTTTCATTTTTCGTTTTAGCTTTGATCATTGTGAATCACTATTGAAATTGTAATAGTTGAAGGTGGCGGTGTCTCTTTGATTTGGCGAAGAAGAAGTCTGCCCTTTTCTCTTCGATGGGTGGGTAGTGGAGGCTGCTGACGGTGGCGGTTGGGTGGAGTGGTTTTAATTTTGTGGAAGGAGGAGATGAAGGTGTATTGTGATTTTATTATTTGTTTTTTAATTTTTGATTTAATAAGAGAAATGTGGTTTTTCAAAAACATCCTTGCTTTATTTGGGGAAAATAATTAAGTTTTTTTATTTTGGATGTCAAATGATGGTTTTGCAATCAAATTGACGGAAATCGTCATTTTGGACTTGAGCTGTAAGTTTTTTGAAGATTTGGTACTCACAATAACACAAATAAAATGTTTGGACAAAATTTGCTATTAAATAAAAGATTTGATACTATGACTACAATTTTTCCTTGTATTTTAGGAAAAGACTAGAAACATGACTTCAAGTCGGTGCACATTTGATTATTGCAGGGGCCTGGTTCTTATTTCTAGACCATAGTCCCTTATGTACGGCACCATTTGGCACAATTGTTTCAAATAGAGTTTTCGCTAGCAAGGTTTTTTCAAGAAATGTTAGGGAAATTTGAGCAAGAGGTCCCAAAACTTTACCCAAATTGCATTTATGGTCCAAACTTTTCAAATGTGGTTCAGATGGTTCCAAAGCTTTTGACTAAGGAACAAAAAAAGAATTAAGCAACTTGTAAATCACTTTTGTACTTAAGTTACTTGTAAATCACTTTTGTACATCATGAATTACATTCCACGATGTGTAAAAATCGAGATTATTGATTGTTTTAAATGTTGTTAAAGTTAATAGCAAAATTGTGTGCCACATTATGAAGTGTAAACAAAGATGTTAATCATGATGTAAATGTAATAAAACTGACAAAAACGACCTTCTTGCTTGATTTTCCAATGAGAGATCCCAATGGTTTCGTGGTGTCGATGATGTGACAGTGATGACAGTATAGTGGGTTGGGATATGTTTGTTGGAAAAAGATGAACCTTTCTTGAAATTTTTCTATTTTATTATATATATATATATTTGGCTTTGTGCTGAGAAAGTCATCTGAAATAAAAATAAGATCATTTGAGTTACACGTACAAAAACAATCCTTTCGAAACCAAGCAAGTGCTAAATATCTTGTAAAAACATTAAATTTCTAATGAGGGAAAATTAAACAAGAGACTCAAGATGATTTGCCATTAGATTTGTGGAATTGCCATCCATCATGACATCCAACTTCGCAGCCTTCAAAACAAAGAGTCAGCCATGGTCTCTTTGTGCAGATGACTCTGCAATTATCCCTTGTAGTAACCAAAGAAGTGCTGCCAACTCCAAGCCATCGTAAGCCATGGAACGAACTGTCCTGCAATAGTTCCAGAAGTCCAATCGAGAAACTCGTGCAATGACAAAGGTCGAGTCGTTGAAGCAAATTAATTCTATTGGATCTCTCAGAAGCCAACATTTTCAAAGCAGCATTAGTCACATGAAAGCAATACCTCATACATAGCTCAGTAATTGCTTGAGCACTAGAAACAATTGTTTTAATACCTCTATCTGATATTCCTGGCATGTGACCGATATCTAGAGACGATAGTGTCTTCTTGATTTTCTCCCCACCATTGAGTAAGGAGAATATTCCTCTGTCAGTGACTCTGACACATCCTCTAAGAGTCAAACGTTCAATCGGTAAGTCCCCTTTACCCAAAACAGCAAGACCATTGTCTGTGATGTCAGCTCCTCCTAGATTAAGCGTGGTTAGTGTACCCAGGCATGATATGTAGTCGAGACAGGGGTTGGCTATGCTCCTGCAACCATAAGTAACAAGCACCTCTAGCGTCGTAGATGCAGCAAGTTCAGCCACAGCTTCGCTAGTTATAAGATTGCACGACAAGATTCTCAGATCAGTAAGAGGAGAGACGACCCCAATGATGTCGTGAAAAGCCAAGTCTGACATAAGAGGTGCATTGCGAACTTCAAATTTCTTCAAATTATAGCAAGAGCATAAAATGGATGAAAACCCTGCATCAGTAACTGTAGAAAACCCACCAAGTTTCACAGACTCTAGACCTCTGCAACTCTCAGAAAGAAGCATTAAGCCCAAATCGTTTACTCTTTTAAAAGACACTGGATAATTCAGTCTACTACGCACAATCGACAGAGAGGTGAGATGCTGAAACAAGCCTAGAGATTGCAACCCAGTGTTAGTTAAGTCACGAGGCAGTTTTGGTTCGGTGCTTGGTCTGTCTTCAAGATCCAGCTCAACTAAAAATGGAAGCGAATTGGCAATTGAGATGATAAGTTCATCGGATATAACATTTAGGAGAAGTGACAAACGCAGCAGTGTAAAACAAGTGCGTCCTAAATTTGAGGGCATGGCAAAATTGACCAAGTGTCCCGGATTATTTTTTCCATCTCCAAGTACTTTCATAAACAGAATAGCATCTTGCTCATGCACAGGTTGCAATTTCAGAAGTTTGAGAGTTTGGGGTAGGAAGAGATCAATGCAAGTTAAATCATATGCATCAAGTTCTGTTCCACGGACTTTTATGGATAGAGACTGCAAAAGTTACAGGTTTAATAAGTTGATAGCTGAACTCAATTCTGTGAAACAAATAATTATTTAAAGGACCAAACTTGCTTAAAATATATAGTAAAAGCAGTTAAATAAACAATATGAAAACGCTTACCTCCAAACAGAGAATGCCTTTCAGCATCTCTATAAGGTTTTTCTTGAAAATTTCAGGTGATGTCTCTCCTTCCAACTCTAAGACAAGAATCCTGAAATACATATATCAGAGATAACTCAGCTGGGCAAATCGTCATTTTAAGCCTAGCCTTGCCTTTCTCAATCACTATGCAAATCAGTGAATGCTCTTTTTTATGGTTGCAAATCAAAGGCCAACATGATAGTTCTGAAATTGATGGCAATGAACTTTCTAGCTACGACTCAAGAGTATTTGCCATTTTGATTAACATGATACAACATATTTTAAGATTCCAAATCTAATAAAGAATGTACCTTAAATTGGGGCATCTTTTACCAATAGAAGAAAGAATGTTATAAGAGAGTGAGGCACACTTGAGCAAATTCAATTCTTGGATATGCGGCCCAAGAACGCGGATTACTGAGGAATCATCCAACCGGAGACAATCAATAGTTACACTCTTCACCCCTCTAAATTTCGGGATCATCCGATCCAGAATCTCGCCATTCAGTGAAATTGCCTATTATTCCACGCACATTTAACTAAGTAAGCATCCCCTTCAATGATATTCAAACATAAAAACCTCCCACAAAAAATTGTATTTTTTTCTCTAAAGAACAGCATAATCTGTAACTGTAACAAAGCAATTTCTACAACACGCAGATATGACCTGATAATAAATTTCTAGAAAGTTTCTTGAACTTAAAAGGGCAGCTAAGATCATCTCAATTAACCATTTAGCTTTTTAAATCTAAAACAAAAAGGAGTCATGCACATAATTATTCGAAAATGAATGCTTACAGAGAGATCAAGAGAAGGGAGAGTTGAAAGAGCTTGGGAAACAATTGAACAGAGTCCCCGGGAAACGCAAGCCAAGGAACAAAGTGATTCCAAGTCTAGTTTACTAAAAATTTCGCTGAAAATAATGGCGTCTGGGAGTGGCAAGCCCTCCAATGACGGTAAACCGCCTTCAGACACCGCAGTGGCGGTGTTTATACAGGGTTTCTTCTTGACGTTATTCATGGCAAATCAAGAAAGTTAGGGATGCGAACGGAGACCGACAATGGGAAACATTTTGGGAAAACTCCCCAATTTAGTGAGATGGAATCAAAAAGTTTAATTCAATAATTGCCACTAAACTTTTAATTAGGATTAATAGTAGAAACGTTTCAATTTGCAAATATACCTCCCTGTCTAATGAAAATCGAAGAAAATCCGCCTATTTGAAATATATTGTATGAAAACCTCCCATACTGTCAGATTTTCATTAAAAAAGTAAAAATGTCAAAATTAAAAAGTTATAATTGCAAATTTAGTCTCCAAAATTTTAATTCTTTTACAAATTATACCAAAAATTTTTTTATGTATCACCCACAATTTCAAACATTTAAAACTTTATTTTCCACCCCACCTCACCTAACCCACTGCATCTTCTTTCCCAAAATTAATTTATCTAATTAGAAATAAAGGTCAAACCCTGAAACAGATAAGGTGTACACAAAAATTAGGATGATCCCAATTAAGAACAATAAACACAGTTTTGAAGACGATGGAAGTTTGAGGAATAATGGATCTGAAGTGAATGAAAAGCCCACTTCTTTCGCAAAGACACTGGCCCAATCTGATGCAAACAATAGTGGGGGGTTCTCAATCCCAAGGTACTGTGCGGAGTCAATTTTCCCACGGTTGGATTATATGACTGATCCTCATTTACAGACTGTAATAGCCAATGATGTACATGGGGAGACTTTGAAGTTCAGACATATCTATAAGGGAACACTGAGAAGGCATTTGTTGACCACTAGTTGGAGTACCTTTGTGAATCAAAAGAAGTTGGTTGTAGGGGATTCAATTGTATTTTTGAGGGCAGAAAATGGGGATCTTTGCATTCGAATTCGAAGAGCCAAGCGCAGTGTTGGCTTTGGTGGGCATGAGACCCCATCTGGTTGGAACTCTAGTGGTGCTGGAAATTTAGGGGGATTTTCAGGATACATGAGAGCTATTAGTCCAGCTCCTAAACCCCCAAAATCATGGCAAACAACATCCAGAAGCCCAAACATTTCCTTGATGAACTGAAATACATTAGTGAACCAAGCTACCAGGTGGGTGATAAGTGTAGTTTCCTTATTCGAGGTCCTAAATGATGATATTTTATTGTTCTTTTGATAAAATTCTACCTAATTTATGTTATATTGCATATTTGTAGGTAAAAATTTATATTTGATGAAGAATTTGAGAAAAGAAATGAAAATTGGCGAAAAATGTCAAGATCCAAAGCTTAGGGATTAAAGTATAAATATTTAAAAGTTGTGTCGGAGCTCACGATGAAGATTCGAGAATGCTATGGGTCATTTGGATACAATTAAAAGTCAAAATGAGTGAAAATATAACCAAAATATTTTCACAAATCAATTTTCAACCGCATAAGGATGTTCAGATTTTTAGTTGGAGATTGAGACCCATGTTTGGCCTAGTAAATGATCGAATTGAAAAATATCTATTACTAGCAAAGTTGTAACCATTTGAGTTATCTTTCCAACGCATTTTGAATCGCCTTAATCGGATATCGGGATAAAAAATTATGACAAAAATATTGAAGCGGACGCAGAGTTTGGAATAGCGTCTCAGTTCCCAAGCGTTGTACTCATAGCGCCTATGCGCTACACAGGAAGGGAACGCGACGCCTAGGTGCTGTGCCGCCTGTTTTAGGGTTATGATGTTTAGACCCGCGAAAAGTTCAGAAAGACTCCAATTTTTGGGAAATCGTGTAGGAAAGTATAAATACAATAAATGAGGAAATGATAAGTGTATTTTATACACTTATTTGTTGCCTTAAATCATGATATTTTATTATTTTTTTAATTAAATTCTATTTAATTAATATTATATTGTGTTTTGTAGGTTAAATGTTATGTT
>CAIGRN010129126.1:0-10016 GCA_903798345.1 Fraxinus anomala
AACTCTCCACCCTGGGGTTGTAAGCTCCGCAATGCCCATCCTTTGCCACCTTGGATGTGCCCCGGAGGGCAAATAGGGCTTAATTTTTAGTCTTATTTTACGTGGTTTTAGTTTATTTTCTTTTTGCAATACTTGACTTCTAATCCGTCAAAGAACCGGAGAGTTGTTCAAAGAGTTAAATATCTCACCTTTTCATTTTGAAATTCAATACTCAAAACAAGTGAGCAAACAGGAAAAAAAAAATGGGAATTGACAGGAAATACACTTGGAAAGATTTCATTGGAAGAGAAAAAAAAAAAGGAGGCTAATAGGTTTTAAATCTGGCCGTCCATTCAATTTCCTGTATGAATTCCGTTCATCATTTCCTGTACTTGAAGCTTAAATTACGTGCATGATTTTCAAGGAAAAGACTGCTTGACCCAGAATTGGTTTGACCCGAAATTTAATCCCAAACCAAGTAGCAGGGCTCGATTTTCAACTCCTCGTTTTTCATGGTACATGCACAATTCATGGAGGAGACAAGAAACCATGATTGCAGCCAGCCTAGTTGTCAGCTTGGAGCGCATAATATGGGATGTTTTGTCTCTTAATGGTTAAAAAAGAGCAAATTGCACAAGCTTTATTGATTGTTTACACATTTTATGCCTTGTAAAAATATTCCTATTTATCAAAATTAATTATGTAAATCCTATTTTACCCTTCTGTTTTATATTATATATTTTCTGGTGTCAACATAGTTGGCGCGTTCAACTTCTTTGAAAAAAATATTATGTTTTTATACTTTTCTTAAATGATATTACAAAATTTACTTTTAAAATTATTTCCCATAAAAGAAATGTGTTAAAAAATGGTTTCAAGAAATTGGGTGCATTTTGTTTTGGGGAGAGAGAGAGAGAGATCAAGAAATTGGACCAAAACTCGTAGAAAAGTGGTTCTTACTCTTTAAGATGTAATGATAGTTTTGCTTTTTGAAAAAATGTGATCGTCAACCTTACCATTTTTTTCCTCGAGTTTCATCATTAGGATGACAAAAACTTTTGCTCTTTTTTTGTCGACGTGGAGATTGTTGGAAATTTTCCCAAAAAAATGCCAATGAAAAGAAGTGTTAAGTTAAAAATTAAGAAAATAAATTGGTGGACAATTTCTTTCGATGATAAATGGATTGGAACGAATATTTGCCTTATTTCAGCTAAACACGGAGAAAAATATTAGGACGATTATTCAATATATATGTGACATTTTCTATTTTGAAAACGTGGCTATAGTTAATTAAAAAGAGGAAAAATTATAAGTCCAGTATCTTTATTTTTTATTTTTTAGTTTTCTTTATAGTTTGTACGAAGAGTACAATATTGTGGATGTGATAAATCTCAGGTGATATTTTTCTTATACTTAAGTTTAGATTAGTGACAAATTCTATGTCATTATGATAATTTTTTGTAAAGTTTTTAGTAGCTCCATGATCCATCTCTTTTAATTTTTTCAGTCTTCTTAATATTTCTCTTAACAAGAATTTTGTGGGCAAATTAAGGGGTTGTTTTCAGATTTCAACATGGTATATACTCACATTACAAGTTCACGCTAAACAAATCAAGAAAGGGCAGTAGCGGATTCAAGATATTAAGTCAGCTAGGGTGGTAGCTAATGGCTGCTATAATAAAATTGTTTATTAATATTTAATTAAATAATGTTAAAAAAATTTCAAACAATATATAAATACACTAAAACGTGAAAAAAATCATATAAATTAGAAAATATAGTCTTTTGGTACATGTGCCTTTCTCATTTTATTGCTTTCGGTGTAAATTTTTGACCTTTTGAATTTTTGCTTTAATTCAATTAATAACATGAAGACGTAGAGAAAGTAGGGTTGGGCAACTTGCAATGAAGACATCAGGCTTATATTTTGGCAAATTTTTAGTTCACTATAGTTATCGTCCATTTTAATTTTTATGACTTATTCCACTAGAATCCAAATATATAGGAATGGACAAGCTCCTCCAATTTAGTGTGTAAATTATGCTTCACGTAACTATGGGTGGAAAAAGGGACAGCAAAACAGGCAGACCAAACTTTAGCTGTATGGTTCGATAATTGTCACGATTAAAATAATAATCAATCTTTGCAAATTCAAGTTTTTATATGCAGATATAACTAAATAAATTAGTTATAACACTGTTCGATATACAATTATAACAGCTAATCATGCATTGCACGAGATCCCACTAGTATATAAAAAGTATTATTTCCGAGTTGTGAAATATCCCCTCGTGACAAATCCAACCCCATAACTACGATAACTAGTTTATTAAAATAAAACTTACACTACAAATTGTGATGATTTAATTGTGTTAAAACTGAAAAATTAAATCAAAATTAAAAAAAAAAAACTGAAAATTGAAAGGTTTTAATTTTGGAAGGTTGATTTTTTTGTTTTCAAAGTTACATCAACAATACACGCTATACACCACAACATAATAATAATAATAATAATAATAATAATAATAATAATAATAATAATAATACGAAGAAGAAGAAGATTGTCTCATCATACAGTTTAACATTGCTACAAAACATAATCCAAATATTTATAGCACACTAATTTCGAGTGATTTCATCTTATATTCATAATATAATCATCAACTAAATCTGCACTACAATCTCATCTCATCACATCACAACAACTACAATCTCATCACATCACAACATACTGAAAAATCTGACAAAAAATGTACCGTCGGACTAAAAATCTATAATCTGGTCATACGCGTGCAGGCTACCCCAAAGGTTAAACAACCCCGCACACGTGCCTAAGGCCCCTCAATGCATATAAGTGGATCCCAAAGACCTTCAATAATATATTTTAGTAACACAATCAAGATCTCTTATTACATTATCTTATACGATCAAGATAAAACATAGTCAAAACTCCTCAATTTATTGTAATGGATAAAACCACAAGCATTTTTTAATAGATTTCAATATCACGTGTCTCCCATCACTTCCCCCTCTAAAAATAAATAAAAAATTGTCAAAATTATTATATCACATATCCGACAACTCTATAAATTTAAATTTGGCATTCTAGTTATAAAGGACTACTATATTTACATAATTAAATATAATATAATTGTTGGGTGTTAAAATCCATTCGGGGCTCACTCAAATGATGGGGTGAAAATGACAAAGGGCTAAATCCATTCATGGCGCACGCGACGTTGGATAATATCGGGTCGGTGAAAATAGGGCTCCGCCAGCGCACCATGAATTACGTCCGCACATGCTCCGATTCGCGTTGGTTCGTTCTTCGACAAATTTCGATATTTTGGTCATAACATTATTTTTTGATATTCAATTGACGTGATTCAAAGTGCATTGAACAGATAACTCAAATTGATACAATTCTTTAATCGTTTGCTATCCGAAAAATGGATCTCAATTTTAGGCTAAAATTTTGGAGCATAACTTTGTCGATTGGAAATTTATTTGTTAAAATATTTCAATTATATTTTACTCATTCGACCTCCAATTGCATTCAGTTGATCATATGTTATCTTCAATCATCATTTTATGGTTCGAATTAACCATTAAATGTTTACACTTTTGTCCCCAAACTCTGGATTTCTTTCTTTTTGCCTCTTTTTCGTTCCTTTCTTCCATTCCACCAATTTGCATGTGAACTCACCAAACCTAGGTTCATCTTGTGTAGTAGTGATTGTGGACTCGTACATGGAATAATTTGTGTCTCATCCCTTATGGGTGCATTGGCTCAAGAAGGGGTGGGTTCGATTATAAGCAAATCCCTTTTCGATCAAATGTTAAAGCATCGCAATGATGGAAATTGCCCTGCAAATGGTTTTTACACTTGTGAAACTTTCATAGCTGCTACTAACTCATTTGGAGCTTTTTGGAACCACAGGCAAAACGAGAAATTGCTACCTTCTTGGCTCAAATTTCTCATGAAACTACAAGTTATATTTAAATCCTGCATATGCATGCATGTTTTGTAAGTGGACTAGACATATTGAGTTATCTGTGAACATTGTAAGAAACGTAGCCTTCGTGTTCGAAACAATATTTTACTAATTTGTTCTTGGAATTACTCAGGCGAATGGGCTTCAGCTCCTGATGGTCCATATTCATTGGGATATTATTTCAAGCAAGAACAAGGCAATCCACCAAATTATTGTGTTGCGCAAGCCAACAATGACCATGTGCTCCTAGTAAAAAGTACTTCGGTGGAGTGTCCATCCAAATTTCCTAGTATCGTGTAAAATACAAACATGTTTATCATTCAGTACCAACCACCACTCGACAAGATCTTTGTTTTGTTGATTCAGCTAATCATATAGTTTGGTGGAATTTAGCGATTTGAGTTACCATATTCAAAAGTTGAATATTTCCGCTAGCCTTTCGGTGGTCACTGTTTACTCAAATATGAGTTTGGGTACGATAGTACTAAGGATGACTACAAGATAATTAGGTTGATAATGGCAAGTAAGCGTTTCAAACCAGTAGGCCTTCTTTGTGAGTTTTACAACTTGAAATCAGATTCATGGAAGAGTGTTGGAGTTTCATTGAACTTGAATTATTACAACAATTCTGCACATAAGCCATCATAGCAATTTTTGTCAGCGATGCCGTACACTGGATTAGGGAAAGGAGCTCTCGCGGGTTGGTGGATTACATTGATGATGAAAGCCTCATTGTGGCTTTTGATCTTGCAAAGGATGAAGTTATATTTGTCCCTTGTTTTGACGACTGTTCATGGTTGCCTTTGTTTTGCTACTATTATGCTAAATATAGTAATAAATTGTGGATGATGAAGGATTACGGAATTAAGTAATCTTGAACTAAAATCTTTACTCAAACAAGTACGAATTGCAAGTACATAAGACCCATTGACCATTTCAAATAGTAAAAGTACAATGGTTTTGGAAGTAAACAAAACAAACTGGCATGGTATAATTTCGAAGATGAACCTATAACAGAAATTGATATTACTTGCACAGAGTTTTCTACAAAGGCATGCGTTAATCATGAAAACATTGTTGGAACTTCCTGGAATAGATGTAATGCCTGATGGAACCTCTGATTATGAGTCTATGCACATTTCCTGCTTCATCTTCCTTAGGTTTCATTTCTGTGAACATAGATTTAATTCGCCAAAAACATCATATTATAACACTATAGTCTAAGTTTTGCGAAAGAAATTAATATTTTGTTTAATCTGGAATTCTTTTCATATGAACATAGTATCAGGTAGTTAAAGGATGTATCATTGCCTTCTTTTGATGGAATTCTTATCTTAAGTGGAGCCTTTCCTGACCATAATATGAAAATCATTTTCACTCAAGTTTTATTCTTTCTTATTCATTTGTTTGCTTTGATTTGTTTATTTTATTTTTATTAATTGCAGCATAAATATTCAATTTCTGAATATGGTAACTTCTGAATTTTAGAATAAAAACATGTAAAATAAAACAAGTATGCTGTCGATTTGTTACCTAGACTAAAGAAAAATCACAAAGTTAGAAGATAAATCCGAAAATATGAATGGAACAAGGCGAGTGGTCTTATTCTACAGGCTGGGATTACCCCTAATTTCTCCTCTAGGCTAGATGATCGGAGCTCCCTCACTCTGAAGTCTGATCGATCCAAGGAAGTTTCTCTGTGTCAATTCTTGTCTCTGTGGTGTGCAAAGTCCAATGATGCATATGAAAAGCCACGTGAAGCCTGAAGGAGTGAGATGGAGAGAAAATCTGAAAATGGACTTTTGCAATTGGGCTTGACAATGGAAAAAGTTTTGGTTAAAAAAAAAGTTTTTTTTTTTTTGTGGGGTCAATTGACAGAATTATTTTGAGCACAGAAAACTAAAAATTCGAAAAAGTATAGTTACATAGACCCGAAACATCACTAGAAGATATAACTAAAACAGCTATCGATCGGATCTGACTACCACATAAATAAATGTTAATACAAGTAAAATTATCAAATTAATTTCTTAAACTTGTATGTTCTAATTTTATTATTATTTTTTGCTATAATTATTCGTGTCATCACTGTTAGTGCCATCATAATATCCAAGCATTCCACACAATTTTTATGATCAATTTCGTAACAATTAAAGATACCTAATTAATGTTCAATTAAGACCTTCTAAATATTTTTTTACCTCCCTTAAATATTTCCAAATTACGAAAGAATAAATTATGCTAAAGTATATTCTAAAGGTTTGAAGTACAATTCTCTCCAACGTTGTCACACTAAAATACAAAAATGAAAATTGATCTCATGGACATCATCATGTCAATTGGAAAATGACGAGTGTAATAGTAACTTTTGGTTTTTGTGATTTCCAATTGCATCGTCTTAAAACTCAATGCTTTAGCTAGAAAGAGAAGAAGAATTAATTTGTTTATATTAAAATTTTAAACTCATCCAACGATGTCTCCAACCCAAACAATATCATGAAAAACCTCTTTAAACATAATGAAACTTGCATATATTTTTCACCATCGATTGCAATTTTTAACAAAAAATTACATAGATGTTCATTTACGAATAACAAGTCCAACTAATAATCATAAAAGTTTAAACTTTATTCACGTTTTATTACATAGATCCGTATTTATTAGCTTCTAGGAACTCCATTTTATTATCAAGTTCATCACATAGATGAATACCGGAGTAACACAACTTCTTAAGCAAAGGGCCTTTGGTTGTAACAATCCAAATTAGGGCCATAGCCAACTCCAAGTAAGTCACAGTATCTTTTGTAGAAACCAATTCTGTCTTCCACTTGTGGGTTCGAACCTTTACCACATTCAATTCCACCATTGATGATGTTTGTAACGACACCGTAACCAGGCACTCGACCGGCAGCTGAGTCTGCGGCCGAGGGTGTCCATCTCCCACTGATTGCATCGTGGCACGAGGGCTTTGGCGCTTGTGGTGTCATCCAAAACCAGAATGCAGTTTTGAATGAAATAGTTGGGTCATTTGCAACTTCATCTGGGTTGGCAAGCAGATCAACCCCTATGGCTTTTCCCGCTGGACCATAATTGTAATTACTGCAACACATGATTCAAGAAATGAAGAAGTACAAGTTATTTTGAGTACATACATGGCCGTTATTTTCAGCTGAGTGATACTAAAAGAATTATGGCATGTTCTATAAGCAGTATTGAATAACGTTGTAAAGATATTATCGAGTGGTGGCTGGTACTGAATGATAAACATGTTTGTGTTTTACACGATACTTACTAGGAAATTTGGATGGGCCCTCGACCGAAGTACTTTTTACCAGGAGCACATGGCCACTCCTGGCTTACAACACAATAATCTGGTGGATTGCCTTGTTCTTGCTTGAAACAATATCCCCATGAATATGGACCATCAGGAGCAGAAGCCCATCCACCTGAGTAATTCCAAGAACAAATTAGTAAAATATTGTTTTGAACACGAAGGGTACGTTTCTTACAATGTTCAGAGATGACTCGATATGTCTAGTCCACTTACAAAACATGCATGCATATGCAAGATTTAAATATAACCTGTAGTTTCATGAGAAGTTTGAGCCAAGAAGGCAGCAATTTCTCGTTTTTGAGTATCGGTATCGCCTGTGGTTCCAAAAGCTCCAAATGAGTTAGCAGCAGCTATGAAAGCTTCATAAGTGTAAAAACCATTTGCAGGGCAATTTCCATCATTGCGATGCTTCAACATTTGATCGAAAATGGATTTACTTATAGTCGAACCAATCCCTGCTTGAGCCAATGCACCCATAAGGGATGAGAGACAAAATAAAACCAATACCAAAGTATTCATTTTGTTACCAAATGTAATAATTTCTCAAGTTGTGAGTTCAAGTGTAGGGAAATTTAGGGCTTATATAAGGGAGAGGGATAGACTTTTCCACAAAAAAATGATAATCTTGTTAATTAAAATCAAGGCTGCTATCACAATTTCGTGATAAGTGTAACAATGAGTTCATATAAGTCAAAAATCATGGCTCAACCATTAGAGATGAATTAGCCATATAACCCTTTCTCTCTCATAATCAATACTTCACTAGGCAACATGCTTGGTCAGTTGGTCTAGTCTAGATAGGTAAATGCACTTTTAACTAAATTTAACTAAATTTTTGACCTAGTGTGATTGGGAGTTACTTTAGGATAAGGTTTTTTTTCAACATTCTTATTTATTCATATGTAGACTTATAAGTAACTATTTTAAACTTGTTCAAACATGATGCATGACGAAAAGAGGTATGATAGAATGAATAGGCTCTTTTCTTGTCTACTCATAGTCTTTTAGTTGGGTTAAAGTTTCTTATCTCTTCCTTCAAAGTTCTATATTTCGCTTTCCTAGTGGTTTTAATTAAATTAAAAAAAAAAAGAACTAGACCATTTTTGGGGTAGTTTTTTCTATGATGTTTGGCGGAAATTAATTGATGCCGTGGAAAACTGGGATAGGAAAAAGATAGGAAATAATGGTCTTGTCAATCTCATTAATTAATTGTCTTGGTCAAATATAATATAAAACCTTCGTTGTCTAAGTTATTAATTTGTATTACGGTAGGGGTGAACAAATGTATCGAATCAGAATTGATCAAACCAAGTGATTTGTATAGTACAATATTTTTTTTTTATATTGCAAGTGTACGATATCGTAACAAGAAGTATAGTAGGCTCTTAAATCCTGATATCGTTCTCACGAAAACTATACTTTAAAACTTAACCTAATTTTTTTCACTGCTATTTGACAAAAGCGATGATTATTTTTCCTATCTACTTTTAACTAATTGAAAATATAAAATAATTGCAAATAATGAATAATTGAAAATTCAAATATGTGATGAATATCAGGGCATAACAATTGCATCTATTGATTACCTTTATTCTTAATTCAAGATTCATAACATAATGTAGTGTTCGATCGAATTCTTTTATTGTATTCAATTTACCTCTCTCGAGTTCTCATTGAGTCTATTTAACTATTTAAATTATATATCTTTATGTGAATCTACTTTAGCTAAACGAAACATTAATTCTAAGAATTCATATTATGGCCGCAATAATTAGTATATGTATCTTTACACATCATATGATTTACCGAATTTTATTATATGGTCTAAATCTCAAACTCACATTTTGATTCGTAAGAGACTCACATAATCATCAAATTATTGATCGAGTAATTTAATGTATTAAACTCATAATAAAGCCAATACATAAATAAATAAATCACATAAATTTTGAAGAGAAAAATAAAGAATCACAAGTCGACTACATTATTTTTCCTAATATAAAAATTAATTATTCATATTATAAAAATAAAAACACGTTAAAAAAAAAGACATCACAAAAAATTGACGAAACAAAAAAAAAAATTATGTTTGCAGTCTCTTTTCTTTTCCTTTTCTTTTTTCCTACTTTTATTTCTCTTCTTTTCTCATTTTTCTGTCTTTGACTTTTCTTTTCCTTCTCTTTATCTTTTGTTTTTCTCCTTTGTTTTCCGCGCGTCTTTTTCTTTTTTTCCCTCTGCTTGTCCCTTCTTTTCTTTCTTTCTGTTTTCCCTCTTCTTCTGTCTGCCGTCCGTCCTGTCCTTTTTTGTGTATCCATTTGTGTCTTTCCCCGTAAATATATATATATATATATATATAATTTGGACCTCCAATTAAAATTTTCAATACAAATCTATTAAAACTCATTTAATGTAATATTTCTCTCCAAGATTTCATTTTTGAATTTTGTCATTTTTCGCTACTTTTACGTTCTTTTATCCAATTCTTCATTAAACATAAATTTTCACCTACAAAACACAATATAACATAAATTAAGTAGAATATAATTCAATAGACAATAAAATATCATGATTTAGGACTACTAATAAGTGTATAAACTACACTTATCACACCTCCAAACTTGAATCTTTGTTTGTCATCAAACAAATTTAAAACCTAACAAACGTACAAACAAGTAATGCTAAGTACCTAATTGGTGGCCAGTCAATCA
>CAIGRN010129129.1:0-14991 GCA_903798345.1 Fraxinus anomala
AACATTTGAAAAATTAGCACATGAGGTCCAAATGAATTATTTCTATTAGTTTGACCGTTACTTGACCCATAAATTTGACTTTGACTAAATCTAAACTACTTTTTAAAGAATAAAACAATAACTTTGAATTAAAAAAATAAAAAATAAAACCCAATCATTATTCATCTTCTCCTTCACACACCCCACCTCCTCCTAAACCCAAAATCAGTTCGTCCAGTCTTACTACTCTTCGTTACCACCACTACCATTGCCCTTCTCCACCGACTTTGTCGTTGTTCCCGTCAACATCTCATCTCTATTTCTTCCCTCTTTTTCCTTACACTCCAACAAACTCATTTCTCATATTACTTTGAGCAAAATGGTAATAGCTTCGACGGTAGCCACCAAGAATTCACAGCAAAAAATGGCAGGAAGTTCGAGATTAAATAGAAAACAAAAAATAATGATAGAACAAGTGAAATTGCCTCATCTTTTACCATTGTTGTGTTGAAATTGAAATTGAAAAATTCCAATTTTCCCTTACTCACTTTGAATTACTAACCACCACTTAGATCTGTAAAAGTCCCTCCCATAAGGTTACCTAATTAGGGTGGTTGGTTAGTTTAGGTGATGAGAGTGGTGGTGGTGGTGGTGGTGTGGGTCGGTGGCGGTTGAATATGTAAGGTGACAATTTTTTGGTTTTGATTTGGTGGGGTGGGGTTGATGATTGGTTTATATGTGTTTTTATTTTTTATTTTTTTGGTTTTTTTAAATTTAATTTTACCTTATTTTATGTATAAAATGTAAATTTACTATTTTACCCTTTCAAAAATGGTTTAGATTTAGTCAGTCAAATTTATGGGTCAACTAACGTTCAAACTAACAGAAATCATCCATTTGGACCTCATGTGCTAATTTTTTAAATGTTTGAGATCGTTGGTGGCACAAAATGAAGATTATGATATGTCTGCGAAAAATCAAAATGTTTGGAACCACTGCTACAATTATCCCTATGAATAATGGTCTGAGTGAAGTGTTCAAAACAATATTTAGATCAATTCTTATCCATTGTAAACTCAAATATTATAGAAAATTTGTATTTATATTTTACTTTAATTAAACAATAAGATAATTGTCTTTTCAATAGAATGTGACTGTTTACTAGTAATTTAGGCATTGTTTGATTTTTATTTTTTTCAATATATATTTCTCCCTCTTTTTTTCAATCACGTATTTTTCAATAAAATAATATTACATGCAAATTCAATTTTTTTTTAATTTTTTAACCACAAATTCTTCATCAATTTACAAAAGTAAAAGATTGAGAACATTAATGTTACAAAAAGTTATGGCCTCGTTTGCTTTATTAGGAGTTTTTAGTAAGTTGATAACTAATTATCGTTTCAATTATAGAGTGCAATCAATTTTTTAAAAAAAAAAATTGACAAATACACAGGCAAATTAAAGATTGTTCAATGGGCATAATTTTGTCCAACTTTATTAGCACGTAATCCTTGACATCTTAATACCATGTTTAAAATTATGAACTTGTAATAAAGATAAATATTCCAATTTTATATAAGAATGAATTGACTAATAAAAGATTTAAAAATCATCATTTTCACACTAAAGGCATGTTTGACTTTTATTTTTGAAAATAAATTTTACGAAAAACAATATTTTTGGAAAATGAATAGGTGAAAAGTAGAAAAAATTATGTGCCTATATGTAAACTTATTTTATTACGAGAACGTATGATTAAAAATAATTTTAAAAAAATTAAAATTTTTATACCAAAGATGAATTGAATAAAGTTGAAAACAAGACAAGATGGCAGATGACCGTATGATGTTATAACAAAAATGTTTGTTAATTGACTTTCAAAAGTCAACGCTTATCTACCAAGTCGTCTCATGATTATGGGAAATTTTAGGTCAACTTTGCTCCTAAGCAACGGAAATTCATGTTCTCACTCGCAAAATCTGGCTCTACACACACCAAACGAAACCAAAATTAAATAATAGTAAAGATTCACATAGGGTTTGTATGTTAGGCCGAGCATTCGATATTTATGGGACGAGGTGTGCTACTTGGTCGAGCTTATTTAACTTGTTAGTAAAATTCAGTTGGCATGGCTTGGGGTAAGAACTACCTTGGGTCTAGCCAACCACATCCAAAAAGTTATAAATCGTGACATTTAGACTTGATTTGGCCACTACAACTACCACCACCATGCCTCACAATCTCAATCACTGCCTCATCAATCCCACCTCGGTGGCTTTTGAATCTAACCTTTGGTAGAGTGGCCAAAAGGTGGTACAGTAAAATTGAATTAGAGAGTGTCGGGAATTGGCCTAACCTCAAGAAGGCATTTTTTAACCAACATCTATCTAGAAAGGATGGAAAAACCCCATTCAACGCCTCCAAGACATGAGGCAAGCTACTGGTGAAAAACTAAAGAGTTACCTAGATCATTTCCCCAACAAAATTAGACCTACTATGAAAATGTTATTTATAGAGAAGTCCTCTCCATCCTAAAGGGAGGCCTCAACGTGAACACCCCTATTTTGGAGGGGTGTTTGAAACAGAATTTCAACCACCTATGATGAACTGATGGAAATTATGAAGGGTGAAATCATCAATAAAGAGATGATTTATCACCGCAATACGACATCCCATGGTCTTCTACCTTCTCAAAGGAAAATAGGATAGGGCCCCATCTTCCACTTGGTAAACCAACAATTTGCCCATGATGGGCATATAATCATCCATATTTTGGGCCAAGCCCTCGCCACAGCCACCTTTAATGTTGTACCAACCTTAACATATGATGAAGTTGGACCTAATGGATTTGAGGAGCCAAGAGTTGTCCCAAGATGACCAATTCACCACTTAGGCAAAGGAAGAGGCAATGGACCTAGAAATAGGCTATACAATAATGTGTGGCCCTACTATACTTATCTCGAGTCCATTATCATGATATTAGTAAGTGCAGGGACATACCACAACCCACGGAGCGGAATAATCCCCATGAGCATAGAAGAAAGAATCGCT
Source organism: Fraxinus anomala (assembly GCA_903798345.1). Classification (NCBI taxonomy): domain Eukaryota; kingdom Viridiplantae; phylum Streptophyta; class Magnoliopsida; order Lamiales; family Oleaceae; genus Fraxinus; species Fraxinus anomala. The sequence continues at coordinate 3,034 of CAIGRN010129129.1, forward strand.
CCCACCAAGGAATCCATCCCACCTAGGCAAATTCAACAGCTTAGGCGAGATGAAGCAAGGTGACCTTCTAGAGATAGGAAGGACGAATATAGAAAAAGACCCAAAAATGGGCAAAGACAAAGAAAGGACTCCTAACGGACGTGGATAACATGTCTATCCAAAAGTTAGACATAATTTTCGAAGGCCCATATGTAAAAGGTGAATTCCGAAATGTACAAAGAAACTATGCTAGGGAGATCAAGTACCCTCCAATGGCCTGGTATATAGTTAACAACAACCCCCTTGGGGCCGAAAATGTACTACCCATCACCTTCATCTAGGAAGATGGATGGTTCTGCACGACACGTATCGTGATCATTGTTATAGCCTACAATGGGTAAAGCGCATGAGAGTTTAATCAACATCTTATTTGGTGCCACCTATAACAAGATGTTAATGGATCATGAACTGACCTTCATTACATCCCTATTATAAGGTTCACCGACAATAACATCATCTCAAGGGAAAAATCGACTTTTGCTATGGAGATGGGGTCACCTCCTCAAACAAACAGCCATTTACATGTTATTACTCGTAGTAAATAATAGGCCAGCCTACCATAGGGTCTTGACAAGACCGGCCAGGAAAGAACTACAGGTTGCCACCTCCATCCAACACCTATACATGAATTTTCCCATGGAGCATGCAATTGAAACTGTCAGAGGTGATTATATGGGGTATATTTAGTGTTACCTTAACTTCCCAAGGAAGGATAAGGCCCGCAATATTAACATGGTCTTACTAGACATCGAAATGTTTGATACCCCTGAACAAGGGAAAAACATCGAGATGATAGACGTACCTGAAGAAGGACCCTGAAGAAGGGGCTAGTGAATAAATACAATGACAAGTAGAGGGTTTGCATAGATTTCTTCAACTTCAACCAAGCTTTCTCAAATGAATGTTTTCCCCTCTCCAAGATAGACCAACTTGTGGATTCCACCGTATGCACTAGTTGTTGAGTTTCATGGATGCATATTCAGGTTATAATCAAGATCCTATGCATCCCATGAATGAGGAAAACATTTATTTCATTACTGATAGAGGTCTCTATTGCTACAAAGTGATGCCAATTGGGTTGAAAATTGCTGAACCATCTACCGAAGGCTTGTTAAAAAAGGTTCACTGATTTCATTGGCAAGACCATGGAAGTATATATGGATTACATGCTTGTAGAGATCTTCAAAATAAAAGACCATGTTAAGCACATAGATTCTACTTTTCGAATTCTAAGGAGGTACAAGATGAGGTTAAACTCCCTTAAGTGCGCATTTGATGTCATCACCGGAAAGTTCCTAAAATACATGGTCAATCAAAGAGGTATTAAGGCCAACAATAGACCTAAGTCGTTTTATCTCAAAAGCCACCGATAAATGCCCAATATTTTTGAAGATTCTCAAAGGAAAGAGACATTCCAATGGAATAAGGAGTGTGGAGAGTTTTTTCAAGGGCTGAAGAAAAACCTGGGACAAGCCCCCTCTCAAAACCAAAGGTAATGAGCCTCTATTACTTTATTGGCTATATCTGAAGAATCCATTAGCTCAATTCTTATAAGAGAAGAAGGCAATCTCCAATTCCTTATCTACTACGTAAGCAAATCCCTCTTCCTCATCAATGCTTCTAAAAAGTTGAAGCCATACTTTATGGCCCATATCATACATGTGCTAACTAACTTTCCAATCAAACAAGTGCTTTAGAGGCACGATGCTTATGGAATGTTGATGAAGTGGGTTGTAGAGTTGAGCGAATTTGATGTTGTGTACAAATTAAGAGCCTCCATCAATGGGCCTAGCTCTTGCTGACTTTTGTAGTGAAATTCACCAATATCCTTGAAATAGAGGTGGCAATGGAACCTGTTTAGCTCCCACTGGAGCCTTTTAATTGATGGCTCATTTGGAAAAGTTGGCTTCAAAGCTGGAGTGGTCTTTGTAAGCCTAGAGGCCATAAACTCAGTTGTGTGGTGAGGTTTGAATCCAAGGGCTCTAACAATATTGCTGAATATGAAGCGCTCTTAACCGACCTCAAATTTGTTAAAGATATGCAAGTAAAGAGGCTCTTCATTAGTATCGACTCCCAGCCAATAATGAGCCAAGTCAACGCTACTTCGCCACATTAGACAAAGACAAGGCAATATAACTTAAAAGGTTATGGACTTTCTTCCACATTTCAAAAAGATTGAGTTGGCACAAATTTCGCACCTTGAGAATGCTTATGTCAATGTCCTTTCAAAGTTGGCAAATAGCAAGGATACCTAGCTGTTCAAACTAGTGTCATTTGAGCACTTCGCCAGACCCTCTATCTCCAAAGGGGAAGAGGTGATGTCGATTGAAAGCACCCTATCATGGATGCTACTAATTAATGCATTCCGAAGGATCAAATCTTACTTGAAAACAAGGATGAAGACCATAAACTTAGAAGAAAAGCTGTATAATTATCCTCCAAGATAATATGCTAAACAAGAGAGGCTTCTCCTCGTCACAAAAGCCAACACTTCCATTTTTTTGGGAAGAACATCATATGTCGGTTCGGCATTCCCTACTCAATTGTATCTGACAATAGAAGACAATTTGATAACAAAAAGGTCAGGGACCTATACGAAGAGAAACACTTCTCAACACTACACCACCCTCAAGAAAATGGCCAGGTTGAAGGTGTTAACAAACCAACAAGTACACACTGAAAAGGAAACTTAAGCTTCAAAATGAGCATAGGTTAACAAGCTCCCTCAAGTGTTGTGAGCTATATGTACCACGAGCCGAACCGCTACGAAGTCAAAGTTATGAGTCCGATTGAGGTAAGATTGCCCTTTCCTCGTCACTACACTTCAAAGAAATACTCAACGACAAGCTGATGAGGTTTGAGCTCGACTTCCTTGAAGAAATGAGAGATGAGTCTCAAGTCAAACTCACATCATATCAGCGAAAGATGTCAAGCTATTACAATGCTAAAGTGAAGAAAATGTCTTTTCGTATAGACAATCTTATGTTAAGAAAGGTTTTCATCCCCTCTAAAAAGTCGGGTGTAGGCACATTGAGCTCCAATTGGGAAAGCCCCTATCGTATCAAATGAGGGCTATAACCTAGAACTTACAAAATTGAGGACCTAGATGGAAAGTCACAGCCTTATTTATAGAACATTGAATGGTTAGAAGTTATTATCAATGAGCAATGCTCATCACTTTTGTTGGAAAATATTTCCCAACATGTAAATATGTTTTCTCCAATGCAATAAGTTTCAACATCGAGCCTTCACTTTACCATAATCACTTCCATAGATGAACTATCTACCATGAAAAAACTCTTTACATGGATATTCTAACACCATACAAAGATGTCCATTTGGAAAGTAAAAGTGTGAAGCACCCCCACATGGGGTTTACCTCAAATACCTTCAAAGATGAAGCTTTCCACTTATTTCATCCACCATGGGAGAATCTCTTGACATAGACGATCCATACCATGCAAGGAAGTTTTCCCACTTCGAAGGAAAAGGTGTGAAGCACCCTATAAGGGGCCCACCTCAAATACCCTCGAAGATGAAGCCTTCCATGGATGAATCATCCACCATGGGAGAAGTCTTTGACATAGATGAGACACCCCATGTAAGAAAGTTTGTCCACTTCAAAGGGAAAAGTGTGGAAGCACCTCACAAGGTGCCCACCTCAAATACCCTCAAAGATAAAGCCTATCATGGATGAATCATCCACAGTGAGATACGTTTTTGACATGGATGTGCCAACTCCATGTAAGGATGTCAATTTCAAAATGAGAGGTGTAAAGCACCCACAATGGGCATATCTCAAATACCCACGAATATGAAGCCTTTCATGAATAAACCATCCACCATGGAAGAAGCCTTTAACATGGACAAGCCGCCCTCATGCATACTATCTCCATGCATATTATCTCCTTTTACAAAGAAATGTTTTGAAGAGGCCCCAAAATGTGTGTACATCAATTTTGACGAACCCTACGATGACAAACCATTTCCTTTATCATATATCATTATCGTTAGAGCCATTCAACATATAGGATTCAAACCACTTGGCTTGAAAGGTCACATTTTATCAACTGATCGAACTCGTTACACTTAGAAATTATTACAAGATAAAGTTCCTTGAATGATCTTGGCTGAGCCTATATAAAATCTGTTTGAAAGGGGCAAATCAGTTCAAAATCATTATTGGCTTCGTGAAATAATTCAATTCATTATATCGTTATGTTCGGTTAAGTGAGGCAACTCATATTATTTCTTCAGACATTCAGCTTAGTTTATCATTAAATTCATTTTTTCATTATTTGGTGATATGTTTATAATTGTACAACCAAGCAAATTGCAAAAAGAGAATTAAAAAGTAAATTTTGTTGAAAATTCAGTTCATTCATTTCGAATAGGAAGCATTACAAAATAGAGGTAAATGCATTAGAAATTAAAAAAAAAAAGAGGCTTAATCCTAAGTATTTGCATCATCCAGCTAAGGTTGCTAATCATCTCTAGGTCTACAACTAAATCTTCGAAGTGATCTTCAGCTGGAGTAGCAAGTTCTTCAGGAAGGAACTTCTCTTTAAAAGCCAATAAATCTATTGAGGAGTGCAGCTCAACCATTTTTTTTATAACCTCATCATATGCGACCTTCGTCTAATATAGATCGAGGCCGTCATACTCAGTCATTTCTTGAAAATGCTCCAGATAATTGTTAATGCTGATTCACCTGTCCTCTTTATTTGCTACTTCAGATTAACAACCTCAGCAGTCAGCTCCTCAACTTTGGACCTTAGGACTTTTTTTCCTTATTGGCTACTTCCAAGGCCTTCAAAGTGTTCCACTAAAGATTGTCACGGGTCTCCACCCGCTTCATCAAATCAAGCACTTCGAATTTGGAGAGGTGGACTATCTTCTTAAGTTCTTTATTTTGAGCAATAAGGAACCTACTTCAGACTCTGCCTCGACTTATTTTAACTTGGCAGCTTCAAACTCTTCAGCAAACTTGAAGGCATCCCACTTTAGCCTCTGCTCTTCAGCCCTTTTTTGAAGATCCTGATTTTTCCTTTGAAGGTGCTTGATTTCAAAATGGGTTGCCACACAGAACCCTATAGCACGAGTCTGTAGGGCATTACCCACCTCCATCAAGTCCACAACATCGTATGACTCTGCGTGAAGGGCATATTTTTTGCACCAATACTTATTGTAGACCTTTGTAGCATCTAGACATCAATAAGCAAAGCATAGATAGTAGGGTCAATCTCTTCAGTGCGATCCCTAAGGAAGCTCCGGACCTTACCTACAGTAGCCCCTAGCACACGATCTCTTTCCTCTGTCTCCTCTTTACTAAGCCCTCATCAGCCCGCTCTTCATTTAATTCAATTATTTTTAGGTAATGATGTTGCGATGGGTTTGTTTCTTGGACTCATCAAAAGTCATTTGTCTCTTAAGAGGAGAATGAGGCTTTGTATTATTTGTGATGCTCATCTTCCTCTTCGATGGCTTCTCTTGCTGAGGCTCTTTTCCCTTCTCTTTTCTTTTCATCTTAGGAGGTGGTGGTGGTTCGGCTTGGAGATCTTAGCAAGCTCATCTTGGTAGTGCTTATAAGTGGAGGTTTTGGTGTTAAACACTCTTCTCTTTTTGTCTCACCCAAATGCCTTATAAAATATGTCAGGTTTAACGTAGTCCTTATTTACATGTTGATGTGCAAAAGAACTGAGGCATTAATTCTTAGAACAAATTCAGATAATAGCTGAGTTCGGTAATGAGGCATTACCTTTGGAGGCCATCAGTCTGTGTTTCACAAACAATGTTTGCTTTGAAATGACTTTGCAAAGAACTATTGTTTAATAGGGAACTCATATACCATTTGAACGTTAACTTACTCATGTGGTTCTAATTCGAATCGATCAACTACAGCTGTAATAGCAAATCATAAAAATTTTACTAAGTACAAAAATGCTAAAAATGAGTAATACGGGTTAGAAATCACTGTACTCATAGTACTGGGTCGGCATGATTATCTACGAGATGCATCACCCTTTACATTCTACCAGCAACTCCTAATCCAGAACCACGAGCCCTTCCAATTCTTAATACAAGAGAAGGTGCCCCAGATGAAGCGAGAATGCATACCCCATAAGGGTTCAAACAGTACCAGCCCTTAAAGGATTTCTCCTGAAAAATGGGTGCATATGCAGACACTTACCGCCACACAGGATGGCCTTGCTTATATCTACACACCCTTTCCTAGGAGAACATGCTCTTTCATCAAGGGTCAAAAGAAGGAGTTCAATGGTTTGAGGTATCCTAAATTGGTCTTTAAAGTTAATCGACTACTACTCTTTAACTCATAAGGCACCCCCAACGGTCCCCAATTTTATACTATAATCAATGGGATCATCTTGCATTATCCATGCACTGGGGGGTCCCCTATCACCTCCACAATCCTCTCAGTAGGTATAACATCTATAAGACTTGCCTCAGCACATATTATCCTCATGTCTACCCACATTTGAACTCTCTACACTTGTGTCCTAAAGCTAGAGGCCATTTATAATAGTTTTACAATTTTTTGCTAGAAGCAACAAAGAAAAAACAACGAAGAGCCTCAAATAGCGATTTTTTTACCTAAACAAAAAATAGGGTAAAGAATCACAAATGAAACTTGTCGAAAAATGCAGAATTTGTTTTGCCTTGGAGTATTTTCAGATTTTACAGAGTGAAAGAAATGTGAAAAATGACCACCCCCCTTTATACACGAGATGGAGAAACTGTAGCTTTTCGATCAAAGCCAATTAATCTGGGACGTCCACATGTACCTATCATTTGAACCTTGGATGAAAGTAGGCACCTCTTTAAATTTGAAAGGACGGCCAAGATGCAGGCGTGTACATCACGTGTGCGTATAGACGTGTTGTCTCGAATAATTGTAACTACGAACCATCATTGCCTTTTTAAAGCACACATAATACTTGTATTGGAAACACATAATCTTTCGCTATCACTTCTTGGGAATATGAGATGTTTCAAATCATTTGGCATGCATCCCTTCAATATTTTGTCATGATAATGCTTTAGTCCTTTCAAACACTTCTTCATTTACTACATCTTCACTAATAGGCTCGCTCTCCATGCAAGGGCTTCACCTTAGCTCATTCAACCTTATCACAGGCTACATCTGCACCAACATGCTTGCCCTCCATGCAAGGATCTCGCCTTAGCTCAATTCAACCTTTTCATAGGTCGCTTCTTCACTAAAATGCCTACCCTTAAGGTCTCAACTTCCTAGAGGCAGTCACCAAAAAGAGGGCTAGCTTTCCCATGTCAGGATAGCGGGTCTCCACTGTTAGAAGTGATTTACTCTCATAATAAACAGGCAGTTGGTGATTACTTTCCTCCCTTACAAGTACGAAATGGATAGCATCGATAGTCACCGCCAAGTATAGTTGTAGAGACTCATCAATCTTAGGCTTGGAAAGGAGGGAGTCTATCCCAAGTGTTTGTTCAGCTCTTACAAGGCTAATTCACACTCCGTCGTCCACTAAAACTTCTTTCCTCCCTTCAGAACCTTGAAGAAGGAAAGGCACTTAATAAGCGTCCATGAAGCTCATTACTTCATGCCCAACTATGGAGTCAACGAGCTGATCTTTTCATAGAAGTGTCTTATCAAAATTACATTGACGTCCCTAGGTTCTGCCTTTGTAAAGTAGTTGAAATAGTACTCTCTTACAGTCATTAGTTGCCTTTAATAGTAGCCATGCAATTTTCAGTGGAAAACTTCATACACAGGTGGTAGATGGACTTAACAGCCCATAACTCCTTTATTGCTAGTCTTCTTAGTACCACATGGTAAGCGGACCAGTTATCCATTACAAAAAATTTCATAAAATGATGAGCAGTCAATGGTGTCGTTCTCATCTCCATCGCTAGAGTAATTTTTTCCCTTGGGATGATGATATTGCTAGTGAAGCTATATAATGAGGAGCTCATAGTGGTTAGCTCATGGTCCACTTTCATTTTATCGAAGGTTGCTTCAAATATAATATTGATCGAACTCTCATTATCCACTAACGTTCTTTTAAGGCTATTTCGTGCCGGCCTTCACTACCAAGCCATCACAATACGGGTAGTACAGGCCGGCCACATCATCTTGTGTGAGAATAATAGGTTGTACCCCTCTTCCAGTTGAGGGTCGACTGTTGTTGACTATGAAGCTCACCATTGAGGGATCCCTGACCTTCCTTGCATAGTTCATTTGTACATTTCTAGTTTTCCCCAACTTAGCGGCCTCCAAAATTTGTGTCAATCTCTAAAATAGGTTCGCGGTCAGTGTTATATGGAGGGCTCTTCCTTTGCCTTTGGCATTCCCTAGGCCTTTCTACATAAATTTTTCTCCTCCGGTGAGCGTTATTTTGGATAAGACGTCTTACCTCAACTCTCCTAGGTTGTAAATGTTGCCTAGGAAGAGGAGCATCTCGTCGGCGTCCATTTCTTCTTTTGATTATCAAGTTGTGGGTGTAAATCAATGTCCTTACACTTAAATGTGTTATGGCTGTGGGAATGGTGGTAGGTATAGTAGAGGGGTGTTTCATCCCAATTTCTAGTTTTCGAATATCGTCCCTTCCTCTTTGGAGAAATTGTTAGCTAGACCTTCCTTGTTATGTCTTAATCCTCAGGTTGACTTCCTCATAAGCCAAAGTCAGAACTGCATTTAATGTTACTACAGCCAATGCTTGTCTTGAGTTGAGGATGGTTGACTATCCAACCTGGTGTTCCATCAAATAGGATGTAGGACCTCTTTCTCGTTGTCTTTGAGAAGTTGGGAGTTTTCAATTGGCCCTATTGTGATGATCATTTAATTCTTCCTTGATAATTTCGCACATTATCATTTTTAGTAGGACGTCATAACTGGTGGAATATTTATTTTGTACGTCCCTTCAAAAGAGAGATTTCATGTACAGCCCTCTCTTCAGGGCCGATAGTGCTTCCATATCGGTAACTTATATACAGTAGGTCATTTCATCAGTAAAACAGGATAAAACATTTTTCAATGACTCTTCTTCCTACAACCTCATGTCTTGGAAGTGTTGTATAGGCTCTTCGCCTTCCTTACTAGTCGTGAAATGCTTAAGGAAATCTTTTTTTAAGTCTAGCCAACTTTTGATACTTCCTTCTAGAAGCTAGGTATACCACATTTCAGCCATCCCACTTAGAATTAAGTGGAAGGCTCTACATTTCACAAAGGATAAAGAACACCTTATGCTCATATGGTTTTTGAAGCTACTGAGGTATTTTATAGGATCGTTTCTTCCATCGTACTTGAAAATTTTAGAAAGTACGAAGTGGCTTGGGATAAGGGCACCCCTAGGTCCTTAGGAGAATGGTAAGTTGTCATCATCGTCGTCAAGGTCGCAAGACCTTTGTGGTTCGTCTGAATCTTCATCTTCTCTGACTTGAGGTCCTTGAGGTGGTTGGGACGGACCTGCTTGATTTCTGTCATGTTCTTTCTTCCTTTAGCTCCCATTTCTAGGTGGAGGATTCTAACGCAGGTTGCCATAGGTATGCTTGTTTTGTCTTTGAGACCGATCTTGTTGCCTATTTCTAGGTGCGTAAGGAGGTTGAACCTGCCTATTTCTAGGCCTTCTAGGTCTCAACCTATCAAAGATACTTATAGATCCGTGGGACATGTCTTCTAGTTCGTAATTTGGAGGAAAGTTGAATAGAACTTCATTAGACTGATTTGTGGCGTAGTTGGTGGAAGTGTCAACCTCAACTTTTCTCTCTTGGGGACCTATTCCCTGGTGTAGCGTTGATAATCATCAATTTGGCTTTGAACTTTTTCTTCACCGTGATAATAATTCCTTTGCGTAACTAGGAGAGGATTGTGGAGGAAAGCATTTCCTTAAGCCGTATATGGAGAGATTTGGTATCCTTACGGCTTTGTATATTCCTAAGCAACTCTTGCACGGCAATATTATGCTGGGTGATATCTTCATGTTTGCAGCCATGGTAGCCACCTCCTTCGTGAGTCTGGCAGTTATTCTGGATCAACATCTTGATCTACGTAGTTGATGATTTGCTGAAATCGGTGGTGGGCTGCAGGAGTGACAGTTAGGGTTTCCCTTCTTCAGGTTGTTCCTCGTCCTTCCGAGGCACTGACTCTTCATTGTCATAACTCATGTTAACGTCTTTTCTTCAAGGACAACTTTCTTGAGGGTCTTTTCCAAACAAATAAAGAGAGATTGGTCGATGATGTGTATCAAACACTACGATGACCAACTGTGGTTGGTTCAGATGCAGCAGCAGCGACTTGAACTCTTTGTAGAAGATGTGGAGACACTTTGATGTTTGATGTTTAGGTTATTTTTCGGTTGTGGATTTTGGTGGATTTGGCTCTTTAATTAAATTAAGTGGTTAATTTTGTTTTGATTGGTATTTATTTATTTTATGCTTATCAATTTTAATTAGGTTAAGTTGATTAAGCATCGGTTTGAATGTAAACAACCAATAAGCAAAACTCAATACTTTGCCTTCATGTTCGACAAGTTTGTGTCAAATTCCATCGTTTAGGACTCCGAAAATATGTTTTCCCATATTCTGGATAATTTTATTTAATAAATTCAAATTTTAATTCCATTTATTTAGGATTAATTATGAATATTAGAAAGTCTAGTTTTGTTGGTTGCAAAATTTGTACTGTAATCTGATCCATTTGCATTCATAATGTAATTTGATCGAGTAGATATCAATAGTCAAGTCGTCGGATGGTTGGGTTGTGACCTATATAACCAACCCTATAAGACTCGCCCCAAACTGAATCGGTAGATTATTTATTTAATCATTTTAAAGTTTTAAACATTAATGTGTAACTTAATTAAGCCATTGTTTGATCCCCATTTTTTTCAAAATAAATTTTTGTCTCTCTTCTTTTCAACCTACATTCTTCAATAAAATAATATTATACGCAATCCAAAAACTTTTCCTTTATTTTTAACCACACATTCTCCATCAATCTACTATTCCAAAATACACTCCACACAAAAATAGGGCTCAAACAGGCCCTAAATAAACACAACTACAAAATCAAAAAACTGAAACTAAAGACCCTGCCTCTCTTCAAAAGGAATATGAAGAAAAATATTATCACTTAAATAGGGTCTCCTCTGGTTTCTATTTGTCATCGTCATTACTCTATTAGTTTCTCAAATCTGCCACCTCATCTCAAGATTCAAATATTTTATTTTACAATGTATTAAAATAGATAGAAGATGAGATTCACTATGTTGTACTACTATTTTTCCTTTTCCTCTTTAACCGAATTGTTGTATTGCTATTAAAATAGATTCATCCTGAAATTTTTTTTATAGTTAATTGGTTTTGGCCCAAGCCCAAACCACTAATTGTTATCAAAATAATCAATAACGAAACATGGTCTCGAAATATTTGGTTTCGAGTTTTCGTGGTTCGTTTTGGATATCAGCTAACTCAAATCGACTAGTAAAGGGCGATGTTTTTATTTCATGGTAGAATACTTTTAGCGACAAAGCTAAGATTGGTTGTAGAAGATTAGTACCAGCTAGCAACCACAATATGGTCGTGAGAGTGGTGTCCTATCCAACAACCATCTGTTTGGTTGTTGACAGATGCCATCGCCAATTGAAAGAGAATGTGGAATTTTTATTGTACCAAGTGTTTTAACTTCCAAGAAACTATTGGTTGCAGAAAACTAGTACCAACGACGAAATAGTGGTCATTGTGGTGGTGTAATGTTTTGCGACCATATCGTTGGTCGCTAAAAGAATCTTCTGTGACCATTGGAGCTTGGTCGCTGAACGATGAGGGTAGTTGTTCGTTGAAATTTCGCAAGTGTACAGCTCGTGATAAGTAATAAAGTGGATTTGTTAAGTCCGAATATAGTCCCACAGAGACTACTAT
>CAIGRN010129131.1:0-14274 GCA_903798345.1 Fraxinus anomala
CACATTTTCACCAATTGGACACTTCTTGTGAATTAATTATTTCTTTCACATATTATATTTATTTTATAAATATCTAACACTGTATTTGGCATCATAGTACAGTGGTCTCATCTTTCAGGAACTCTACTGTTACTCAAAGTGATTAAATGGGGCCACACTACCTCTTTCAATTCTATATAATAGCCCCTCTTCTCAATTTTCTCTTCGCCTTCTACCAACAACTTCTACCTGACTTACGCACAATGCAATCCAGTGAGGTTAGTGGAATTCATTATCTACTTCCTTCGAACCCAACTCAGCACATGGCAGGATATCAGTTGAACAGATTTTCCAAATCTTTATATCAATTTCAGATGACTCCCCAATTTCAAGAATTCAATCCACAGATAACATGTTTCGGTGGTAACTCAACTTCTGATGAAGCAGATGAGCAACAAATAAATATAATAAATGAGAGGAAGCAAAGAAGAATGATATCTAACCGGGAATCTGCACGAAGATCACGTATGCGCAAACAAAAGCACATGGACGAGCTTTGGTCACAGGTAATCTGGCTTCAGAATGAGAATCGACAACTCATAGACACACTGAACCATGTCTCGAAGAACCATGATCGAGTCCTCCAGGAAAATTCTCAACTCAAAGAAGAAGCTTCAGAGCTCCGCCAAATGCTTACTGACATGCGGCTCAATAGTCCCTTTCCTAGCTTGAGAGATCTTGAAGACGATCCATTGCCTTAAAAACTAAAATAATTGTCCATCCTGTTGTTCATGATTTCTGAAAATTTCCTTTGTTGAAATTTTTACGGCAGCTGTGATTTTTGTTTTTCACGTCTCTTCTTTTCTTTGGGGCTATCAATAAGAAATATCAGTCGTGTTTGCTTATGGTATCAAATGTTTAAGAAATGGTAATTGTAGACATGAATCCTCCATGAAAATAGATGATGTCTGCATTCACTAAGGTCTTTTGACAAAAAAGACTGATGCAATCAAATAGCATAAACAGGAACCAAAAAACAAAGAAAAAGGAGAATTTCTACTAGAAGTGGAAATTATTGGTTCTTCCAGGCGAACTACAACAGAGAAAGGAGGCACAAAATGTACTAGTACAAGGTTGTGGTGGACAAGTTGGTTCATAGTATAACTAACAGAAGGGGGAAAAAAAAAAAAAAAGATTTTGTGAGTACTAGTTTTAACTAAAAAAAATTGTTCTGTTGACCTGCCCAGCAAAGTCGGTAAACTTCAATTACTCTAATAATCCTTACTGTGTATTAAGGAAACATAATTTACGGTGGGCTAGGTCAGACATTTTAACCGGAATCCATCCTCCCGAATCGAAATCGAATCGGAACCAAAGGTTCAACCGATAACGGATTGGGTCCAATTCGATTCTTTGTTCCTAAACAAGAACTGTGGGTACTCGAATGAAACTAATTTTTGTATATAATTTTTAATGGGTAATTAACACATAACGTCCACACATTTCAATGCTATTGTGGAAAACGTTCATACCTTCCATTTTTTAGTATTTTTACCCTTATTTTCACCATTCATTGCGTAAAAGGTTTTTTTCATCCATTTTCTCATTAAAAATTGTGAAATGGCAAATATACTATTCTCTTTAAATAAAACAAAAGGAAAAAGAAAAAAATAATTGCAATAAAATCAATTTTTTTTTGAAAAGTGCAAATGAGTCCCAAATAAATTATTAAAGAAGTAATTAGCACATAATGTCTCTACCTTTCAGTATCATTACAAAAAACGTTCATACCTTTTTATTTTATTTTATTTTTTTGTATTTTCACCTTTAATTACACATTTAATTGCACAAACCATCATTTTTATCTATTTTCATCAAATTTCTCAATAAAAAGTTGTAAAATGACGAATATATCTTCCTATTTAAATAAAAAGCTAAAGAATTAATTGGAACCATAGTCCTAATTTTTTTTTAAAAAAGTGCAAACAAGTCCCTAATAAATTATTAAAAAGAAATTTAATTTTTTTTAAAAAAAAGTGAAAATGAGTCACAATTAAATTTATTTAAAAATTAAAAAATGCAAACAAGTCCCAAATAAATTATTAAATAATTAAAAATATTTTTAAAATATTTTTATTTAAATAGAAGGGTATATTCATTATTTCACAATTTTTTATTGAGAAACTAGATGAAAATAGATGGAAATGATGGTTTGCACAATCAAATGTGTAATTAAGGGTGAATGCTAAAAAAAATGAAAGGTATGAACGTTTTTCACAATAATGGAGGTATATTCGTCATTTCACAATTTTTTATTGAGAAATTTGATAAAAATGAATGAAAATGATGATTTGCACAATCAAATGTATAATTAAGTATGGAAATTCAAAAAAAATGAAAAGCATTGACGTTTTTTGCAATAACGGTGAAAAATAAAGACATTATGTACTAATTACCCTTTTAATAATTTATTTGTGACTTATTTACTTATTTTTAAAAATTTGAGACTGTGATTGCAATTACTTTTCTCTTTTTCTTTTTGTTTTATTTAAAAATAGGGATATATTCGTCATTTCATAATTTTTAATTGAGAATATAGGTGAAAATGACCTTTTGCCCAATAAAATGTGAAAATAATGATGAAAATGTCAAAAAATGAAAGGTATGGACATTTTTCACAATAACAATGAAACGTGATGACGTTATATGCTAATTACCCATTTTTAATTTACAATTTACAAGTTGGGTAAAAAAAATACAAAAATTAAAGATCCTAATTTGGGTAGTAATTAATCTAAAACTCTAGACTCTAACCCTAAAACATCAAGACTAATTCCTTTTTTTATTATTATTATCTTTTGCCTAGTGGTGGCAAACGAGCCGAGAGGCTCGATCGCTCGGCTCGTTGAATGACAGCTCGTGGCTCGATCGCTCGGCTTGTTGAATGACAGCTCGTGGGTGGCTCGGGCTCGTCCAAAAAAAGATGATTTTTTATTTAAAAAAGTTCATTTTTTAAAAAAAAAAAATCGAAAAATGGACTAGCTCGGCTTGGCTCTCGAGCTCGTGGCTCCAGGCCAAGTCGAGCTCGACCCACAAGTAATGAGCCGAGCTCTCGGCCCACGAGCCACGAAAGTTCGGCTCGTTGTGAACGAGCCACGAGCTCGGCTCGTGCTCGAGCTCGTATGCATTAGGGTCGAGCTGTTCGACTCGGCCCATGTCATCCCTACTTTCGCCTCACATTAGATTGTTGCATTTCAGAAGTTAGTACATGTTAATCTTTACAATTTGGACTTTTTATGAATCAAAAAGTTCAAGTTAAATTGTGGTGAAAGGTAATGAATCAGAGAGTTCATTATTTGTAATTTGAGATTTCTACTTTTTTGCAATATTTATATTGCGTTTTGATATCCAATAAATTCGGACGATAACATTAAAACGATGTTAAATAAGTTATATCTACACTTTTGCAATGGCTCGACCTGAAAACAATATGGGTCACTTGAAAAAACTTAATTAAATTAATGTTGCTCATGGTCCTACAATCGCGGATGACCCAAGTTGTGGTTTGGATTGGGGGTGATATGTTGACCCATTTATAAATTACCCCGGTTTTAAGTGTTAGCCCACTTGTTTAAGTCTTGGCCCAACATGGTGACCTAAATGATTTGGGTTTATATCCATGTGGAAATTATATAAATTCAGGTGTTTAAACTTCAAAGTTTAAAAATTAGGTGTGAAGATTTTTTAATCAAAATTCAAGTATCGAATTAATAATTAAATATTATACCTACTCAAACCCTAATTTTATTTCATTTCTCTCCCTTCTCTCCCTTCATTTCTCTTACTCTTATCCCTCTTCATTTCTTTCTCTCTCTGGCAACCGACGACCATTCAAAATTCGGCATCCTGCCGCCATCTCTCTACTATCAACCCACCTCCATCATTGCCGCTGCAGCAACATGCAAGAATGGTGGTCGCGGTTATGGCGAATCTGGTTGTCGCGTTGATTGCAATGATGGTGGCAGAACCGGGTTATTGTTGGAAATGGTAGTTGTGGTGGTCGCTGAAAATGGTGGTGGTTGTGGAGTGTTGGTTGTGAGGTTACGATGGTTGTGGTCTGTTGGCTGTGTTGGGTGGTAGATCTGGTGGTCGCGTTGATGGTAGTACGGTGGTTGTGGAGTGTTGGTTGTGTTGGGTGGCGGATCTGGTGGTTACGGTGAGGTGTGGTCACGGTGATGGTGGTCGTGGCGAATCTGGTGGTCCCAGTGATGGTGGTGGGATCTGGTTTGGATCTTATTTGTTGTTGAAAATGGTAGTTGTGGTGGTGGCTAAAAATGGTAGAAGCAACGACGACGCTGTGAGGTGATTGCGGTTTGTGGAGTGTTGGCTGTGGCAGTTGATTGGAGGTGGAGGTGGAGGTGGTGTGTGGTGTTGGAGCAGGCGTTTGTGGGGGTGGCGACGGCGATGTGTGTGATAGTCATTGTGTCATTTCCGGCAGCGGTGGTGATGCGTTTCTGTTGTTGGCGACGGTTGTGCGTTTCTGTGGTGGTGGTGGTGGGATAACGCTTGTGACCAATTATTCAATTAATTTTTGACTAAGTATTGGTGGTGAATCGGGATCGGAGGTGGGGTGTTTGGTGTATGTGACCAACTATTTGGTTTATTACTAACAATTAAATAGTGACCTTAAAATTCGAAAATTTGTGACTAAAAAATAATTTGTGACCAACAAATTTGTTGGAATTTGGGTGTGACCCGAATTCTTTTATTGACTTGTTGAAGTAACTAAAGAATTTTAATTGAACTGCATGTCATGAAGAATTCAAGTTTGGAATGCTATTGGATGCCTACGTCAAGTTGAAGTTTCATTTTGGAAGCCCATTGGGAATTGAAATTTATATTAGACTTGAATATGTTAAATTATGGACCGGGAAGAAAAGTCGTCGCTTTTTCGCTAGCCTACTGCTAGCTAGTCGCTCGAGCAATACTTCCAAATTTTCACCCGAGGCTCTATCGCCCGACTCTCGCTACCCCGTCGCTCTGTCACCCGACTCTCGCCCTACTGTAGCTCGAGCGACAGTGTCACCGGCACAAGCCCATTTTCGTGTTTTAACTCGTTTTTGATATTTTACTTCAACTACAACTCACCTATTAGGGTTTTGGACGTCCCCTACATAATTGTCTATAAATACTAGGCTCTTCTATACAATTTATCATAGGTGTGAGATATATGATTACTAGATTTTAAGATCATTGTAATTTTCTTTCTCCATCATTCTTGGTCAATAAAACTCTTAAGTCCTCTATCATATTCTTGTCTTCTTTATTCTTTTATTCTTAATCAAATATTTCATATTGTACCATATAAGTTCAACATCTCAATCCGATAGTTGGTTTCACAACAAGTGGTATCAATCCTAACAAAATTTTCAAAATATGTGACCGATAGATAAACTGTGACTTATAATTTTTTTGATCTGTAGCCAATGAAATATATTGTGACGTATAAAATTTTTGATTTGTGATCTCAAAATAATTTGTGGCATATAAATAAATTGTGACTTATAATTATGTACATGTGCCAATTAATTGTATAATTGTGAATTTATTAGTTGCGATCTATAACTATGTACATGTGACCATTGATTGTATAATTTATTATATTTGAGTAATAATTATTTTTAATTAATTAACTAAATACTTGAGTTTTGTATTTTTTAAATTTAATACCTGATTTTTACAATTGTGAAACTTAATGCATGATTTGTAAACTCTTCTCTATATCTATTCACTTACCTTCTGCCGTGAGCGTGTGTTTACAAGGAAGCCAAAAATGAGGTGTCGTTTTTTCTTTTCTTTATGCCTTGATATTTAACCTAGATCCTCCATTTGTCTTTGTGACTTGTAAATCACCATCAACCAAGTATAGAAATTATGGGTTAATGCCTTCTCAGATAGTGTTCGTTTTGGTTGTTTTTCTGAGCCAAAAATCGAGATTTCGAATAGCTTCTGCAACAATTTACAAGCTTGAAGGATTTTTTAATCTTTCTATAGTGCATGACAATTGAACTTGATATATTTATAGTTTGGGGTGAAATATAATTTTTCCTTTTTTTTATTCAAACAATACGAGTTCAATATGTGAACTAAATTTTCTTAATGCTCAATAGTTATGTATTTAAGTATTATTTTATATGTCAATTCATTTTAAGAGTAGAAGAATTTAAGCATTATTCATACTTAAATTATAAGTTCTAGGATGCCTCACTTATGGATCGAATAAGATTTATCAAGAAAAAATATTTTTTTATCAAATTGTAATTTAATTTTTAATATTTTAATTTTCTTCTCTTTTTTGATTTTTAGTCTCTATTATTTTGCCTTTCGAATATTTCTTAACTGAATTTTTTTTTTCGGTGCACAAATATTTTCGAGTAGTAGCATGTTAGGTATATGTATTGAAAAAACCTCTATGAAAATGTTTATTAAATGTATATAAAAATATTATGGATAAAATCGAACTCGGATTGAAACCGATGATTCGAGTTTGGATTTGGTTTTAGTAGCACAAATGATTCCATTTAAGAAATACCTGAAATCTAATAGGTGGTTTTAAGTATTGACACCCAAACCGACCCACCCAATTTCCCGACTAAGAGTGGGTAGGTAGTCGCATATTAACCTTATTTCACCATGGTATCCGCTCATATCCTTCAAGATTTTCATCTTTAGAGTTTTCCTTATTTCACAAAGGAAACTTTACTGGAATTTGCTCGGGGAGAATTTCCAATTTTTTTAATAGTGTTTTGTGTCATGGGAAATTTGCAAATGAAATTAGCTCATGTTTGTCTCCCTTTAAAATAAAATTATTTACTTTTCATACTCATTTTTAACAATAAATTCACACAATAAAATATTTTACACGTAAATTTTTTTCATATTTTTTAAACACACACTCTCTGAAAAATTACTATACAACACATAATTTTTTTAATCAATTAGAGCCATCAAACAAGGGCTTTATATTGTTATGGTAACAATTCTGTCTTGCCCATTTATGTAAACTTCATTGGAGAAAAATACACATTTAAGGTGATTGGAATATACAATTTCAAAATTAATAAACATGTTTTAAAACTTAAAAAATCGGATCATAATTAAATTAATTTAATTAAATATATTTTATAATTAAATATATTAAGATTACAATGCTTTGCAATTTATAATCACAATTATTTATTCGTTACAATCGAAAAATGTGACAGTCACAATAAATTTCATAAGTCACGACTTATTTATCAGTAAAAAATTATCAAATTAATTGATCACGTATTATTTCTCGATCACAAATAACAAATTTTATAGTTTATAATTTATTTATCAATCACAAATTATTAAATTAATAAATCACGAATTATTCATCGATCACAAATTACAAATTTTATAGGTCACAAATTATTTAATGGTATCAAATTAATTTATTTAGTCGCAATCTCACTTTTTTTTAAGTTACATATTCTTTATTGATTACAAATTACTATTTTATTAGTTATAATAACTCAAATAATTGGTCGCAAACATTCCTCTCCTCACCTCACCTCATCACACTCTACAACCACAACCACCATCGCACCATTGTCTCTATGCGCGACTCCGTCGTCGATGTCTGCTTCGTATAGCGTCGATCACTACCCAAAACCTTCGCAAAAAGTACAAAAAAATCATCAACCACTACAAACCACCATATCTAGCATTATAATTCACCCGCACTAGCCCATGTTTGAGCCCTATTCTTTCTCCTTTTTTCCCATTCATTTTTTTACGATACTCATTTTTAACCACACATTCTCTAAATAAATTAATATTACACATAAATCTAAAAAATTTCATCATTTTTTCACCACACATTCTCTCATCAATCACTATTCAAAAACTAATTCTTCCTAAAAAACAGGGTGCAAACACCCTTTTACCACAACCAATATTAGAAAATATATTTCTAGATTATAGGATTAAGATAAATAAAATTAAAAATTAAAAATACTATAAAATGCGTCATTACAAAATGCCAAGTGCATCGCATGTGCCAATAACTAGTAATTCCTAGACTAGCGAATTTAAAAAAAGATAATTATATTCATACCACAATTTTTATTTCTTGCACCACATTTTTTAATTGTATTTAAGGTTCTTAATTATTGTTTATTATAACACTTATGTCCCAAACGAATTTTTTGTAATTCTTATCCTCAAACTTTTAGTTAACACATTTTATTTTTTATAACAATTTTATGTTCAAAAGTCCGTTGAAATGAAGTGAAATAACTTATTTTTTTCATATTTAAAATAAATAAATAAATAATTGAAGATTGAAGAACATGAAAAACAAAATATTTTGATATAAATCATCATCAATGATAAGACATACTAATAATGGAAGATTGAAGATAAAAATTCGACAGAAAAAAAATTAAGGAAGCAATTTCTATAATGAACAAAGATTGGAGGGCTTAACTGTAACTAAAATATGTTGTAACAAAAAAAAAAAAAAAAAATTGTGGTATTAATATAACCATCATTTTAAAAATAGTGGCTTTTTGACATTTATAAAAAATATATTACATGTTTCAACACTTCACAATGTTATTTTTTCCTATTTCAACTATCTACAAAGAAATCCATTTACAGGCATTTAAGATAAAAGGGCAAAAAAAAAAACCAAATATTAATAATAATAATCCCACCAACCGCAGCCAACCATCCAAGAACAAGTATCATCGTTGGAAATTTTTGACCTGCTGAAATCCCCAACACTCTCCATTTATATCTTTCATCTTCCTCAAATTACATATCTTCCCTCTTCTGGGCACCTGTGGGATTCTTAAGAGCATTCAATTTACCTCTGATCTGATCATATTAAGCAGTCAAAGGTTTGGGATATTTTAATTTTCGATTTATTTTCTCTGGATGAAATAAACATTTGCATAGTGTTTCCTTCTTTTTTGGAAGTTAGATTTTGGTTGGATTAGCATTTCCTGTAAAATTGTCTTTATTTAATTTGGGTATTAGTTGATTAAGATCATAGCTTTGCTGAATTTTATTGTGTCATGTGGTGGTAACAATTACAGAAAGAAGATCTAATCTATTTAACTTTAAATTTGACTTCTTTCATATCGTAATTTATAAGAGCCATGTAGGCCAAAATTAACATAGCCTAACTTGGTTACAAATGATTTGATTGCTCTGGATCTTCCGGTAGGACTTTTATAGCGAACCCTAATTTATTTGGATTAAGATTTAGTTTCTTTTTGTATATAAGTTGATGTGTAGTATTATAACATTGATTTGAACATCTGTGTACTAACAAATAGTATAATTAGATCTTAATTTTTAAGAAAATCATTACTGTAGTATGATATTTTTGTTTCTTCTCATCATTTGAATAAGCAAAATAAAGAAAATGGGAAAGAGATCGTTGGATAGTTCACATTTGATCTGAGTTTCACCTCGGTTAAATTTTTAGAGAAAGTGAAGATATTTTCTTGTCTTGTTTATCATATAGATACGTGTCAATGGTATCAACAACCATTTGTTTGAAATTTTTTGCTCATGCATCCTAATGAAGACTCAAGTTGCATGTTCAGCTTTACTTGTTCACAAAAGTTTTTGTGATTCATATTGGATAATCTTCATGGGTAATTCTTGTATTAATTTGAAACTGTTTTCTTCATGTACATATGTATTTCTGTTATTTATTGCATCAACTTTGAATTTTCTTGAAATTACGAGTTCCAGTTTTGGCAGGAGAAAGAATGGCTGATCAATCCCGGAAATTAACGAGAATAGGCCTTGCTGGTCTTGCTGTTATGGGACAAAACCTGGCCCTCAACATCGCTGAGAAAGGCTTTCCCATTTCTGTTTACAACCGTACCACTTCTAAAGTTGATGAGACTGTTGAAAGAGCACAAAAGGAAGGACATCTTCCTGTTTATGGCTTCCACGATCCCGAATCATTTGTTAATTCAATCCAAAAACCTCGTGTAATCATAATGCTTGTTAAGGCAGGGGCGCCTGTTGATCAAACCATCAAAACACTTTCTGCTTACATGGAGAAAGGTGACTGTATAATTGATGGTGGAAATGAGTGGTATGAAAACACTGAGAGAAGGGAGAAAGCTATGGCTGAATTAGGCCTTCAGTACCTTGGGATGGGAGTTTCTGGCGGTGAAGATGGTGCTCGAAATGGACCGTCTTTGATGCCGGGAGGGTCTTTTGAGGCCTACAAATACATAGAAGACATCCTTCTTAAAGTAGCAGCCCAAGTCCCAGATAGTGGTCCTTGTGTGACTTACATTGGAAGTGGAGGTTCCGGTAATTTTGTGAAGATGGTCCATAACGGAATTGAGTATGGTGATATGCAGCTGATTTCTGAGGCTTATGACGTGCTGAAATCAGTTGGAAAACTGTCAAACGAGGAACTAAAAAATGTTTTTTCAGAATGGAACAAGGGGGAGCTTTTAAGTTTCTTGATTGAAATCACTGCAGATATTTTTGGCATCAAGGATGATAAGGGAGACGGCTATTTGGTTGACAAGGTCTTGGATAAAACTGGAATGAAGGGCACTGGTAAGTGGACCGTTCAACAGGCTGCTGAATTATCAATTGCTGCTCCCACCATTGAATCTTCTCTGGATTCAAGATTCCTTAGTGGGTTGAAGGAGGAACGAACAGAAGCGGCAAACGTCTTCAAATCGGGGGGTTTTGGTGATATTCTGACCGATCAGGTGGTCAATAAGGAAAAATTAATTGATGATGTTCGGAAAGCTCTATATGCATCTAAAATATGCAGTTATGCACAAGGAATGAATCTGATCCGTGCGAAGAGCATTGAAAAGGGATGGAATTTGAAATTGGGGGAACTGGCTAGGATCTGGAAGGGTGGTTGTATTATTCGAGCAATCTTCTTAGACCGGATCAAGAAGGCCTATGACAGATATCCCGATCTTGCTAGCCTTCTTGTGGACCCTGAGTTTGCAAAGGAAATAATTGACAGGCAGTCTGCATGGAGAAGAGTCGTATGCCTCGCTATTAACTCGGGCATTAGCACCCCTGGTATGTCTGCTAGTCTTGCTTATTTTGACACTTACCGAAGGGAGAGATTGCCGGCTAATTTGGTCCAAGCTCAAAGAGACTACTTTGGCGCTCATACATATGAAAGGGTCGACATACCTGGATCCTTCCACACTGAGTGGTTCAAACTTGCTAAGAAGACAAATAATTAAGAGCTCTCTAGTAGATGCAACTGCAGTACGGCATCAATCTTAATAAAATTGATCTGGCATTCGGTGCTTACCAGAGCTCACCCTTGATTTTGTTCTTTTTCTTATTTCTTCGGGGTCTCATTTATGCTAGCAATGGTTACCCCTTTGCAGTTTTCTTGTGTTGTAAGATTTATTCTCCCTTTCGAAGTCAGAATATCTTCTCTATCTATATTGCAATTAAACCGGAAAATATTATGGAAAATTGTATTCTGTTTTGGTATTATATTTGTCATGGTTAGTTTCATATTTATTCCTTCTGTTGTGTGCGTCTTTCATGCCTGCAGGGTTGACACCTCTCAATTTTTTTATTGAAAATGAAGGTGTTTCTTCCTTCCTCAGTAACATGTATCTTTGTAGCTTCTGCTTGAAAAAAACAAAAAGAAAAATCCTGTTTTAATCCCTGTTTGGTTTTGCAAAAAATCAGATTTTAAATAAATTTTGACAAAAGTTGGATGAAACTTGTTGAAAAAGTTGATAAAGTGTGGGTTTTATGAAATGAGTGATTTGATGATGAATTTGAAGAAAAATGAGTTTTAGAAAAATGGGGACCAAACATGGATGAACTTTTTTGAAGATTTCACTTAGAGTGACTATCTCAACCTTCGAATATTAATAAGTAGTTGTCCGATACGAGAATGATGGACTTCCTATCTAGAATTACTAAACCAATCAAAGTCAATTTTCGTCGTATAATACCATAATGTTATATACGTAATTTTGTAAGCATTAACATGTTTATGCACCTTATATCTCAAAACTAAGGTGAAAAGTGATACTTGTAAAAACTACTGTTAATTACTAAAATAAGTAATGTGCATTAAAACTCAATATTTGGTGTGACTTGAGTGAAAAATGCATGATTGGAATATTTATTTTGCATAAAATTGGACGTAACCAAATATAAATAGTAGGATATTTGGTACTACATACAATAAGGAAAATAGCACATTAAAGAACTATGAAAATGCTAACGTTAACACTGGGCATTTGGTCTAGTGGTATGATTCTCGCTTTGGGTGCGAGAGGTCCCGAGTTCGATTCTCGGAATGCCCCTTTTATTAATCTTCTTCAGTTCTTCTGGTTTTTTTTTTTTTTTTGGTTTTTTGTGTCAAATCCATCAGACCTCAAAAATGGTTCAATAAAATTGATATAATTGTATTCCAATTTATTTTTCTATTCTTGTAAAATCGCAAAAGGTAAGCAAAAAATAAAACGAAAAGAACAGAGAAAAAAGGCTATCTTTGTTAGAAAGCCAAAATGAAAATTCAGGGGCATTCCGAGAATTGAACTCGGGACCTCTCGCACCCTAAGCGAGAATCATACCACTAGACCAAATGCCCTTAATTCTACATTTTATATTTTATAGGATTTAACTGGAAAATTATTAAAATGATATTCCGCATCCCTTCTCATTCGAAGCTAAATGGCGTAATTGTGGATTCTTCCATTCTGTGTAACTCCTGATCGTCCATTAATGAAGTATTTAATGTATTATTTATTTTTCGGTCTCGTTCTCGATTTGTTTGCATCTCATCTTTGTGATGGTATTTGGTAATTGATGGTGAAACAAACCATTGAAGAAAGCTAGTATGAATCTTACAAAACATTTTACATAGTTCGCTCTTAAAGAAGAGAGTTTACGATGTTTGCTAACACTGTGATCCCTCAAAGGAAGATGGCATAGCCAGGTATTTAGGCACGTCATCTCCTGCCATGACGACTACTTTTGCTGGCTCGATTTTAGGGGCGGCTCCAATGGACTCCTCGGCTACATTTGGAACACCAGAAGGTTCCTTCTGTCGAGTGCATGCTAGAATGACTAACGCGAAGGCAATTAGAGCAAATATTAATGATATTCCCCCAAACAAGTATGGGATTGGAGATTTCCATGTTGAAGTGTTTGCAAACCTCATTTTTCTTGTATGTTTGATTTGCTGGGGATAGAATTGGTTCTTTTTCCATGAATTTATAAAGGGGCATCAAAATTTACAGCCCTTTCAAAAGTACAAAAAGTCTACTCTGAAAACCTTTTGTGGGAGGGAACATTCCTTATTCTTTGAAGATTCTTGGAAATTAAACTCCCCCTTGGTCAAAATTATGAATATTAAAATCAATGGTTCGAATTGCTCAATATTTGACCTGACAACATTTTTTAACTTGTATGTAATGATTCGGACTTCTGTACTCAAGCCGTAAATTCATATGTACTGTCCACGTGGAGAGAACATCTGTTTATTTTATCTTTCATAAATTTATTTCGCATTCTTTCCCATGATTCAAACTTAGGATATTTGTCTTATGAGAGACTTAAATGATCTCATAAAATAGAGGTAAGTTCGAATTATGAAGACGCGAAAGAATTTCGTGAGAGATGAGAAAACATATGTTCTTCCAGATCGAATTGCACGTAAGAGAATGATTTGAGCATGCAACCTGAATCATTACATTATATATCCTAATATTATTCCGTATTATTTAGTTAATGCTACCAACCTTTGGTTAATTAAAGAAAATTTAAAAAGGAAATAGTGGGAAATATTTACCATGAGGTAATCTAGTCGGCCTAAAAGCTCATAGATGTTGCTTTATCACTAGTGAACTAAGGGTCCGTTTAATTGCAATGGTAGAAAATAGGTGAAAAGAAAACGAATTCCAGAGAAAATAATTGTCTAGAACTTATTTTTCAGGGAATTGTTAATTAAATGTGTGTGATTGGTATAATTTTCCACTCGAAAAATTTTAAAATTTTGGATATTTTCGTGTTCATTTGACTTTGTTTTATATAAAAATTGTCCATTAAAGTGATATTTTTTTTCCACAATTGGTTATAAAATTTGTTTCAATTGCCAAAAAAGTTAAAACAAAAAAAAAATTCCTAGAAAATCATTTTTCATCAAAGTTTAGTGTTTGTTTGACTTTGTTTTACATGAAAATTGACTATAAAAGTGAAAAAAAAAATGTTTACAATTGGTTA
>CAIGRN010129134.1:0-13511 GCA_903798345.1 Fraxinus anomala
GGGCTGAGAGTGTGTAATATTTTGGTTTGTGTTGACTACTCATCAAAGAGTTTCTCATTCTTTTTGGCTCAACGTGGATTAAAATTGGATAATATAATGGATTTTTATTTTTTTAGAACTTCGATTCTCAATTATTCTGATGGCATGAATTCGTTTTATCTTTCTATTAAAATCCCGAGTTAAACAATTACCGAAATGTCCTAGTTTGAACACTTTGCAACTTGAAAGCTAGGCATCATCCTTTGAGTGGCCGGACTGAGGTGGAGCTGGACCATTGTGTTCGACAAACACAATTATTATTATTATTGAATCCCTAAAAAACTGAAAAATTATTAAAAAAAAAATTATTATGATTTTGGCTTCTTGAAGGTGAGTCGCATCCTCCTTGGATCGATAACGAGATTTTAGAGTTAGGTTAACGCAGATCATAAGTCGAGCTATCCCGTATCAAGCTCTCAACATGTGAAGATGTCCCATATCTTACCTAGAGGAGGATGGATAAATAGAAATCAATGTGACCTGGTGTCCAAACATAACCTAACCAGCAAAAGGGGGAAATTGACCAAACAGAAGAAAAAACAGGATGCTTTTATATCTAAAATGACAAAAATGTCCAGTAATTAGTCTTGAATACAGTTGGGCATAATTGTCCCCTTCCTCTACACCCACCCCCAACAATCCACAACAGGTTATTCTTATTGGTGGAAACTTGGGGGACCATATGTTACAAAACCAGTGGATCCAAGGTACGGTTTCATATTTGTGGGCATTCCACTGTCATTTCTTTTTCAGTTTTCTATCATAGAGGGGTCTAATGTGTTCTATATTATGAACATTTTGTGATATTTGTAGTGGTTGGTTGTGCTTCCAGCTTAAATACTGAAAAGAAAACTCGACTTTTAAGTACGATCAAATATGTTGGATTGCTGATAGTAGATATCAAATTAATGAGAAGAAGTGAAAGAAATTATGAAATTAACATGTAATTAAGACACAAATTTAGGTTGCGCCAAGAACCTAAGGGTCCTACGATTTCTTTCAGGAAATGATATGTCTAATTTACTGATAGTCGTAAAATGCTTCTTGGCTTATGTAGGGGTGTTCAAGAATAAGTTCAAAAGAAAACAGTAGTATATCAACTATTAACATATTTAATAGAAATAATATTAAGGTGTGTTTGATGGATATTATTGAGGAAATAATGTATTTTAAATAGTGATATGATGAAAAATATGTTGTTAAAAGGTAAAGAAAAGTTATTGATGTGATGAAAAATATTATTTTATTGAAAAATGTGTGGTTGAAAATGAATTTTGAAAGAATGTATATCAAACAATGACTATATTAAAGAAAAGAAAATGTAAAATTTTATCAATCACATTACATGTACGCTCTTCCCTACACCTTATTTTACGCTCTTCCATAAGAAAACATCTACGCACTTGAATTTGAATTCACCTATCACATCACTGCGTAAATTTCCTCTATAAAATGTCATTCAAGTGGTAAGAAATGATGTACATATAGCATTTTTCAAATTTTATTGATTATACTATTTCATCTGTACCCAACATGCATTATATATTCGAAATTACAATCTAAAACACAATCGTTTGCTTGCTAGTAATAAATAACACATTACGACAAGTTTCTATCAATTTTTTTTTTTTTCTTTTTTATTTTTTATGGTAGAGATATTTGAGTCCACATTGATTAGTCCATGTTTGGTTCCCATTCTTTTAGGGGGAAAAAGGTTTTTAATATGGTTTTGCCAAAATTTGGGGTTAAAAAATAGAAAAAAGTTTTGGGATTACGTGAAAAATATTTTATTGTGTGAATATATGATTGTAAATGATTTTGTAGAAAAAAAGAATTTAAAAAGAATGAGAATCAAACATGAACAATGTATAAAATTCTTATTTAAATAGTAATTTCATCACATATCATACGTGATTATTATTTTAGTAATATCTTTTATTCAGGATGTGTTTGGATTCGAGATTAAATCAACTTAGTTTGAATCTGATTTGAGTGGAGTTGTTGTATAATTGACTTAACGCTGAAGTGAATACTTAATTATTTATACAAAGTAACAACCTCCACTGACAAAAGTCACAAATCCTTGTTCCCATCAAATAATCTATCATCTTCCGACAAAATAATTACTTTAGTTATCACCCATATGAAAATCATTGCAATTCGACCGTGACTATACTTTGGAGGATCAAAAGTAGTTTTATCAATTAGATTGAAACCAAATTATGACTAATATGATTAATATGCTTCTTGTTCACTGTACAAGAAAGATTCTGTAATTCCTAATCCCAATTCTTGACTCAAAAATTGCTTTTGTTTTTTCTTCCTTAAATCAAGTTCTTGGCACGAATTATTTCAAATATTCAACTTTCACCCAGCGGACTATGATCTCCAGTGAAGTTAAAATCTAGTTCTAACTGCGGCTGCCACCCCAAAACACTAAAAGAGAAGACAAATTCCCAGATCGAAAATCGGTTCAATACAAATTTTTATGCTGTTTCTGGTCCCCATTTGGATTAAATGTTAGTTTCTCAGAGAGCACTCCCTGGGTAATAGCTACTAATCATCACAAGTTGATTGCATTCTGTCAATTTTGAGTGTAACAAAATGAAATGTGTCAAATAGAACACTCCAACTAAGATTTTCAATAAGTAGAAACTTGTATAGTCAAGTTCATATCGTTTTGCTCATGGACATGTCTCTTTCAATCCAATTGCCAAACCCTGTACAGCTAATGCATCTTTAGTCCATTTTATGTAGACAAATGGTTAATAGGGACCATTACGAAACTAGCCCAAATTCGGAGTGATGGGTCATTTTCTTTGACGGTTCTCGTTCAATCACATATTGCATTCAATGTAGTTAGAAAAACCGTGAATGTTAAATTGATGCTCAATTCACATTCAAGTTTACCGTTTATGAAATACCGAGTTGAGGTAGTGGTGTCAAAGGGGTTGTCCACAATATATTAGGAAGTTCGGATATGTCAAAATCAAAA
The DNA here is from genome assembly GCA_903798345.1 of Fraxinus anomala. NCBI lineage: Eukaryota > Viridiplantae > Streptophyta > Magnoliopsida > Lamiales > Oleaceae > Fraxinus > Fraxinus anomala. The sequence continues at coordinate 3,035 of CAIGRN010129134.1, forward strand.
CTTGAGAGGATTGAGTACAACATGTTCGAGAAATTAGACGGTGATAACAATGTGAGGTTGTGATACTAATATTAAGTGCAGGTTTGGTCGGTTATTAAATTATAATTTAAGTAATTATAAGTTGTGATTCCTACAAAATGCGTAGATAACATAGACTGAGGTGAATGTATTTTCCAATTAGATTGTATGGCCCCCGATGTGAAGAAACATAAATTGAGATACATTTTTAGAAGGAATGAAAAAAGAAAGTCCTCGTGTCCTCGACACGAGGAAGGTGGTATCTAAAGAAAGATTAATGATTCTTTTTTTGTCAAACAAACAAAAGATGAAACTTGGGCAGACATGTTTTATAAGTGTGAGTAGTAGATAAATGAATAGTACTCGTGAGCCACTCGAAATGTATGAAGAAAAAATTATTTAGCATCTATAAACATGAGCCAAACACAATAAAAGAGATTGAAGTAAATATATTGAAGAACAATACATCCACCCTTTTATTCATCAAAGTGAGAACCTTATGACAGACTCTTCCTTAGCATGGAAATATGAAAAAATGTTCTAAGCAGACAAATTTTGAACCGAAACTTGAAAACATAAAACTCATTTATTAATGTAACGAAGAAAGATCCACGGGAGGAAGCTTCATTTATTTGTGCGAGTTGCATTCTTAACCGATTCAACTGCACCTTGCATTTGTTGTCCAGTTTAATTAAAAATGGATAAGTCAAATATTCGAAAAATCACATGTAATGTTGTAAATATATTGCTATAAGATGACCGATCGCCCTCTTGTAGTGGCAGATTGTGCAGCATTGCTTTCCTTCTCCGTCATCTGGATACCTTTTTCCTACAAGTAAAATCATTGCCAATTTTGAGGGTTTGGAAACGAAAAATTAAGAAAAATAATAGACGACAACTAAGACTAAAACTTGAGTTAGGTGCCCCAAAAAAAAAACAAATTAGTTCGTGTCCATTTAACCACAGCAGCCTGTGTCCAAAAGTAAATAACAGCCCAAACCTAAAATGAAAAATTAAATTCATTAGCCCAAACCCAAACCCAAACCCAATATCCATATCCCCCTCTCTGAAGCAGAGCCGGACCTGAGGTGAGGCCCAAGAGGCCGCTGCCTCAGGCCCCATGTAAGGGGCCCAAAAAAATTATAGTCTCTTCTTTTAAGTCGCTTCTTAGCCCAAGTTAAAGCCTCTCCTCTTAGTCTCTTTCTGATGCACGGGTTCTCAATCCTTCCTCTCTCTCTAGCCAAAAACCCTAGAAAAAATTGGTAAGATTTCTCATTTCTATTAAATTCCAATTCCAGTAACCTGCCGGAAAAATATATTATTTTTTTCTCAAATCACAGAAATTATTCGATTCTCTCTGTGTGTTGTTACAGTCAGAAAAGCGGCTGAGTCGCTGAGAAAATTATCAGCGGAGGCAAGAAGTAGAGCGCGGCGACGGAACTGCAGTGAAGGTTTGCCCTTCGACTTTAATGGAAGTGTCAATTTCATAAATGGAGTTTAATATGTGTAGGGTTAGGTTTTCCTTTTCCTTTTCCTTTTTTTTTTCCCTACTCATTGATACTGCATATGTTTAGACTAAAAAATTAGCTGAGCTTGGGCCATAATAATTGGTATACAAAAATGACATAAATATTACTAAATGATTGAATTCTTTACATTCATTTTGATTTTGTGATTAAACCTTTAATCATGTAAATTAAATTTAGGTTAAATCTAAAATATTGCTGATTTTACTTTGTTTGGCAATTATTCAACTGCTGTGAAGGGTTCTGAGGCGCTTTGGCAATATAAAAACAATTAGCTTGGACAAAGAATGGATTTTTAGGTTTAGAGTGATAATGGAGACATGGATTTTGAAGGAAAAAGTGAAGATATAAATATATAAATGAATTTTTATAAAATTTTAGAGATTTTAAGAACTTTCCATGAATATTTAGACTACATCGTGAAGAAAATGCTATGTAAAAGATGAGGAGCTTTTTAGTTGAAATGGGTTCAAAAATAGTTGATTTCAAAAATAGTTGATTGCATCTTGTTTTCCAAAGATAGTCAAGGTAGGCATTTCGAATCATCACAATATTTAAGTGATCGTTTAAAATAGTTCGCATTATTATTTGATTGTAATATAAATAATTGGAATATTTAAGTTTATTTCTTGTTTTATTGTTGATTTTAAGTTAAAAGTTAACAAATTTAGTTCCGTAAAACTTTTATAAATGAAAAAAATTGATTACTCTCTACGATTTACGAGCCCAAATTACTCTCTTCTAAGTCTAATCACCTGGCGCCGAGTCTGACAAGGTAAAACCTCAATTTTGTTCTCCATTGTTCGAACTTCCAAGGTGAAGGTAGGTTATAAATTATTTTATCCCTCTTTAAGTTTTTCTCTCTTTAAAATAAATGTTTCTTCTCCACTGTTTTTAGTTTTTACTTTTTATTACTGCTACAATTTTCTTTTTCTTGTACAAACATTATAACAAAAAGAGCAGTAGAAAAGAAGTAGATTTTATAAAAGAATTAGCATTACAAATTTTAAAGGCCTCTTTAGATTTGTAAATTTTAGATTTTATTTTTCCCTCTTTAAATTTTTCTCTCTTTTAAATAAAAATTTTTCTTCTTCACTGTTTTTAGTTTTTAGTTTTTATTACTGCTACAATTTTTCTTTTTCTTGTATAAACATTATAATAAAAGAAAGAGCAGTAGAAAAGAAGTAGATTTTATAGAAGAATTAGCATTACAAAATTTAAAGGCCTCTTTAGATTTGTAAATTTTAGATTTTATTTTTCTACAGTGCTATTTGCTAAGTCCTCTTTATCATCATTGGAAGATGAGAATCCAAACTAAATTCATACACCCACAATTGAAAGTTGACTTGAAATTAAATCTCTTGTTAATTTGACTTTAATGTTATATGCGAATTCATTATATTGACTCTTAAATTTCAGCCCCTACACCCAGTATTTCTGGATCCGCCCCTGCGGGCTGAGCTTGGCCCTTGGCCTGGCCAGCTTGGTAACTGATGTTCTGGGAATTATCCATCGTCTGATAGTAGAATTGAACAAACTAAAGAAATACTTTGCTGTGCATTTCATTACTTGCAGGTTTCTATATTTATAGCATTTGAATTCAGCCAACATAACATTAGGTTAAAAAATCCTTGTTGGAAGGGGAGATCTATCATATAACATGGCCTTGAGACTAGGAATACTTGAAAAATTCAACCCATCTAATCCCTCTCTCTCTCTCTCTCTCTCTCAAGTAATATAAGGAATTTAATATTTACTTCATTTATTTGTTTTCGTTACATTTTCCAACCGCTACTTAGTGACTATCTGATGTAAATTCTTAACAAATAAAGTTGATAAAAATTGGTGGATCCCATGAATGTGTGATTAGAAGTGAATTTGTGCTTAAAAATAATTTTGTCTAATTTGATAAACTTTTTAGAAAAAAGTAGCTCTACTAAACAAGCTCTTAATTTAAAAGATTTAAGTACAATTTGATTCGTTTTTTATAAGAATTTCAATCTATCTCCAATACGTTTTATTGAGATACGACATTAATTTTGTAAACATAAATTTCTTTAAATCCATGTAAGACATGCGAAAACCATTTAACTCGTTATTCCTTTATTTCATTTTCAATTGGTACAATTATTAAGCATGGCGTAAATTTTTTTTAAGATCTTTGAACTAGCTACTTGTCCAAATTTTCAAAACACTAGAGCTGTCACGTTCAAATTTTTTATTTTTCTCAGAAAATTTAATATATAATATTATATTTTTTGGTTCAGGTGGCCCCTTTTTGTTGTTGAATAGTTTCCTTTTTCATGGGCCGTTCTCTGGACTTCTTTTTCAGTTTGAACCCTAAGCTCCATTAGGCACAACCCTAAACGCATCTCATCATACCTGAAGAGCGCCTCTTCTTCTTGCTCGTCCCTTCTACAGCACAGAGGAGCAGAAAAAGAGACATGGCAGTAGAAGATTCACACAAGAAACTGAAGAAAAGGAAAAATACAAAGAAAAATATTGAAAAAAACTTGAAGAAGGAAAATTCCCAGTTCGAAAGTGGTATTTTTCCTTTTCCTGTTTGATATTATTTCTTTGAAAAAATTCTCTTTTTTGCGCCCTGTTTGTTTTTATTATGAACCCTGTATGTCAACACTCGTTGTATTGTATCTGATTTTTTGGGGGTTGGGGTGGGGGTGAGGAATTGCTTTCTTTGCTCCTTTAAATTTGATAGTATATGAATCCACAGACTTGTAAAGGTTGAATTTTGTGACAGAAAATTTTAGCTGGCTCTATATCATATAGCTGCCATTCTCCAGAGCAAATTACGGGTATATATTCTTTAGGAGTTCCCAATAAATTTAAGTTTGTGAGTTGATAAGGATTTAGTTGCTTTAGATCTTCCCATAAATATAGCAAGAACCCAACAATGTCGAGAACAAAAAATAAGGGTAGCTGACTAAATATATTAGGAACTAGGCTCACTTTGTTGTTGTTGGTCCAAGGGACGAAAGTTGTTGCATATGTGGTTTTAAAGCTTAGTTTTTTTTTTTTTTGGAGGAAATTGTAGCATGGAAGAATTAATCCACAGTTTTTGTTTATATTTGATGATCAACACTTGAATTTGATTGATTAAGTTTTGAAGTATAATTTCAATTCTCAAGAGCCCAAATTTAGTTGCACAGAAACACTTTTCATGTTTGATGATTTTTAGTGGTAACTAAGAGAAGTATTCCCCAATATAATCATGGCTATGTTATGTTACACATTTAGGTATGTTAGGTTAATATTTCAGAACATGGTCATGCTTGGAGATCTCAGTCTGCATTATTGTTGTCAAGTGTCAACCAATTGTGCTACTTTACTTTTCATCTGTTCTGTTTTTTTCTATTTCTAATTCGCATGTATGTTTGGGGCTGGGGGTCTGCATCAAATATCTGTGCTAAAATAAGCCCCCTTTTTTTTGCACAGAAGATAACTTTTACAGGGGTAACAAGGATAAGAAGAACAAAAAGAAATTTACTGGGGACAAAGGTAATACCAAGACAGTTGAGCTTTTGAATATCAAAGGTAGACCATTATCTATGGATTATTTCAATTTTCTTCACACTTCATATGCATGTATGAAAAATTCATGAAAACCATTATATCTTCTAGCAGATAAATCTGACGCACCAGGTGTACGAAAGAAAAAAAGTGAAAAGTTGAGAGCAGAGAAAAAAAAGAATGGCAAGATAGCTAGAGCAGAAGTCAATGTAGTCAGCACGCCATGTAATAATGAGGATCAAGATGAATTTGCTGATCAAATAGGTACCCCAAAAGAAGCAGGAGAACGTAAAATGCAGAAATCGATGAAAATGAAACGAAAGAATGCGAAGACACTTGATGTCAGCGAAGTTGATAAACTCGACAATGATGAGGGTCAAGATGAATTTGCTGATCAAAAAGATACCTCAAATGAAGGAGGAGAAAGTAAAATGCAGAAAAAAATGAAAAAGAAACGAAAGAACATGAAGGCAATTGATATCAGTGAAGTTGATAAACTCGACAACAAGGTTGAAGATGCCGCTGAACTGAAAAATGGTACCAGTAGATAATGATGATCAATGTTGTTGCATTCAAAAGTTCACAGATTAAGCCCTTGTTTGTCCCCAATTTTTCCCACGCTCATTTTTCCCACACTCATTTTCAACCATACATTTTATGGACAACAACTTTTTAATAACACATTTCATCAGCTTTTATCAAAATTTACTAAAAAATCTGATTTTATCCAAACCAAACAGGGGCTGAATTTTGGGCTATATAGATACATACTATATGGACACAAGCTCGCTTTTTAACTTTCTGATGCAATATTCTTTCTACTATTTTAACTTTTTATGTTTGATGCTGGCTAAGATGATCAATGTGTATGCATGCAAATATGCATAGTATGAATTAAATCTTGAGAAGTCCATGCATCATTTCCTTTTGAGAAGTTAAATGAGTATAATGTATCCTTGTTAGAATTTTGGTTTGTGGGGTGCTTCAAAAAAAATTTACTTCTTCAAACTTAAAATTGATTCTCTATTGGGAGTCATTTATGCAGTGTCCAATTCGTGGTTAATTTCTCACTTGTTAATGACCCATTGGGGATCACTTAAGGTGGTATTTAGTTGCTATTGAGCAATTTTTTACATAATATCCTTAAAGAATGAGTTAGTCCTAACTACATGGGCATATATCACGTGACTGCACACATTTGAATGTCTTGTTTTGCTAACAAGTACAGATTTGCGCGATTCCCAAAGATAAATTCCTATTTGTCTCTCAATGCTCAAAATTTTGACCACGTCCCCACACACATGGCTTCTTGATTATTTACTTTTGCCTGAACTTCTGTGATCTTTCTAGATGTATTACATTGTGGAAAATGATCAGGAGATGCATAAAATCTTTTTAAATGGTGATGGGAATTGTGATTTGGTGTCAACACTATTCAAAAATAAGCACTGAAATTAAGCGACTGAATGACAATGGTGCTATTCCCAATGCTCGTAAAATACTAATTTTTCATTTTTGCAGATAGTCATTTTTCGATCGATATCAAGTTTTACTGGTGCTATTTAGATAATGATATCTGTACTTACTTTACCTGTAGGTAATTCAAAAAAGGCTCGTAAAATAAAAAAGAAGGATCAATTATTGATAAACCAATCATCCCAGGAGAATTCACTAGAAAAGAAAGGAGAAGCAGCAGAAGATGAAGTTTATGAGATATCTTCAGGGGATGAAGATAGCTCTAAAGGAATGAAAAGTATGGAGCCTTCTCTTTAGTTTTCGTTTACATAATTCTTTTAAGGTTGCTTTTGGCTTTTTCAAATCTGAGCTCAACAAAAATTGGGCCCGAGTAGAGCCATAATTATAGTGGAGGTCAAATAGCCTGTGGTTTGGCTTCACGGTTCCTTCTGATCTGAAATAAAAAATGATTTCTTAATGCAGAGTGGATTATGGAATTCCATCAGAGTAGACCTGGACTCAAAGTGCTGCAAGAAAGGATAGATGATTTCATAGCTGCTCATGAGGCACAAGAGGAGCAGGTAGTTTTTGCTTCTGCAGTGATATTCAATGTTTCTTTTCATCACAGTGGTTTTCTATAGCTGAATAAGAGGAGGGCATATGTAATTTTATATTGAAGACAGGTTATCCATTTTGTTAAAGATGTGACAAATTTGAGTCTTGAACAGTGCTCTTTCAGCCTGAATACTAAATTTGTCTCGTCATTAATGTGTTCTATGTGAAACTAGCTGAGGAACTGCATCTGCGTGTGGCTAATAGCTATAAAGTCTGATGTCTAATGTAAATTGTTCTATTGTGTTTGATTTATATATTTGCTTCTTTCTTCGATGTAAGTTGTCTTATTTTATTTGTTTGCCCATGCAGGCAAGAAGAGAAAGGGAGGCCAAAGCTGCAGAAGGTGGATGGACCGTTGTCGTACACCATAAGGGGAGGAAAAAGACATCTGATGCTGAAAGTGGAACTGTTGTGGGTTCTGTTGCCCAGGCTGCTGTTCTTGATAAGATGGCCAAAAAGAAGAATAAAGATGCAGGCCCAGATTTCTACAGGTTTCAAAAAAGGGAAGCCCACAGAAACGGTATGCTTAAAATTAGTCATAATTTATTTCTGCTCAGTTTTTGTAACGTGATGAATGCAGATAATCATGAAATTCGAATTTTGCCGTATCGAGTATTTATTCATATAATTTTCCACTTCTCTTTTCTTAAATTGTTGATTATTGAATTTGGGGGTTTTTTTTTCAGAGATTATGATGCTGCAAAGCAAATTCGAGCAGGATAAGAAGCGGATACAACAGATGAGAGCTGAAAGGAAATTTCGACCGTATTAGATCTTTTTGTCCCATAACACTATCAAGCGATGAACTGAAATGCTCCAGGGAATTGGATTCTCCGCCTTGCAATGCTATGCCGTTAGTTGGATCAACTGGAGATGCACTTGCTCGTGTTGAAAACTTGTAATTCCATTTTCTGTTTCCTCTATAAAGGCATGTTTGACTGAGCTTGAAAGCATAAATTTTGAGAATTATTCTCATTTTAAATTGTCTCATGAAAGAGTTATTTATGGCATGTTTGACCCACATTAAAATTTTCATTCTCAATCTTCTACTTATTTTTAATCACACATTCTTCAATAAAATAATATTTTTTATCACATTAATAATTTTTTTTTTTCAATAATACATTCTCAATCAATCTACTACTTCAAAATACATTTTTTCAAAATAATGTGGTTCAAATACATTCTTATTTTAAAATAGACTCTCTCTAAAGGTTCAGACCGAAATTACGGGTTTGTAGACAAGCATATCAATATGTGAGCATCAGAGAATAATACACTTTTCATGAATTTCTCATTAAAAAATTTACTGTTAAATCACTTTAATAGGATAATTGAACATTGGAAAGCTATTAATGTTGGAGAAAGAATAAATAATAGAAAATAGCAAAAATTATATATATTTTTAGGTTATTAGCACAAAAGGTCTTTACGTTTGAAATTTATTGTACTAAACGTTCCAATGTGGCATTTTCATTCTTATTTCAATATTTCATTGCGAATATCATCCCTTTCATCCAATTTTTCGATAAAAAAGTTGTGAAATGATGAATATACCTTCGTATTTGAATAAAACAAAAATAAAAGAAAAGAAAATTTTAAAACTAATTGCAACCATATTTCCATTTTTTTTTTTTTAAAAAATGCAAATAAATTCCAAATAAATTATAAAAACTAAAAAAAAAAAAAAAAAAAAAAAAAAAATCACTCCTCGACCACCACCAACCCATCCTACTCCCACCCTTTCATCTTCTTCCCCAACTTCATCTTCAGAAAACTACAACTTCCATTTATTTCCGAGTATAACTCAGAATTGGCACCATCACCTCTTTTCGGTGCTTTTTACCTACTGCACTAGTCACGTGCCACCCACCCCGCATTCAGAAATCCACCGTCCGATCAGAAACACCTATCTTGACCACTATTTTATTGATATTGAATGGCTTTTTATTTGAGAACTTCCAGGAAATCTTCCCTTCAAATTTCCCGTGAAGTAACTCAAAAAATGTCCAGCCCTTCCTTAGAAGTAACGAACTACTCTCTCAAAATCACCAAAGAAACCAAGCGGTACCAGGAAGAGGAATTAAGAGAAGCAAGTTCGAGGTAACTCTCTGCCCGTGCCTTCTTTGCTTGATTATTTTACATATAAAATTTTACAACATGTCATAGTCAAGTTCCACAATTTTTGGTATACCTTTCTCGGCTCTTTCCTTTTTAAAGGCGAGTGATAAAATCTCACGTAGAATAAAGATAAAAACATCTATTAATTTATAAGAATTTGATTTATTCCTTTTAATAAGGTTGATATTTTAAGATGGAACTCCAAGTTTTAACATGATATCAGAACTCATTAAACTCAAATGAGCAATACGATTCGATTAAGACTCAAAAAATGAACACACGAATTTCAAGATTGATTTGTTTAAATGAGTCACTATCTTATGAGGACGTATTAATTCCTTATTTTTCATTTCATTTCATTTTGTTTTATTTAAATAAGATAGTATATTTGTCATTTCATTGTTTTTTTGAAAAATTGGATGAAAATGATGATTTTCGCAATGAAATGTTAAATATGAGTGAAAATGTATAAAACTCCAAACATATGGACCTTTTGCATAATGAACTCCAAACATATGTACGATTTGTGCTAAAAATCCTTTTTTTTTTTTTTTTTTAATGAAATTCGTAATACATTTTACTATTAGAATATTTCTGCCTATAGTGAAGTAATTGAAGGGTAAAGACTTTCTTTTACTGATATGTGTTACATGTAATTTTATATCGTTGTTGAGAATTCAAAATTTTAACTAATATGTTCAAATCAAAATTACTATTTAAATACAATAATATGACACTTGAAATCACGGTGAAACTTGTATTAAACTTTAACAATTCTTGAGGGATTTTAGTGCTGCTTTTAACGTCGGCATATTGTAGATACGCATTATATCTATTTTCTTGAGGAATTCTTAATGATGTTTTACTCAATTCTATCATAGGATTGAGGGATGACGGACCATCAAAAAATTACTCATGATAAGATAAGCGAGTCAAAACCTCAAAAACTTGTACTTCTTCTTCCTTTACCATACCATTTTAAAATTATCAAATTCCTAAGATTAATTCCTCACATAATTATTTAAACAACCTCAGGTTGAAATCACAGAATAGAATATTCTTTCATTTAGAAATTTTTTTGCATCATCTAAACTTGCTATGGACAGCACAACCTTCCACCAACATTCAAGTTGGCATCGTGTCCCGGGGCACATCCGAGATGGCAAAGACAGTGCAAGGTGGGGCTTGCAACCCCAGTGTGGAGAGTTCGAATC
>CAIGRN010129156.1:0-10523 GCA_903798345.1 Fraxinus anomala
TAACAAATCATCAAGACTTGAATCTGCGGATTCTATTATTTAATTTATTAGAATATAAATTCAATTAAATAATAAATATTGCCATATAATAAGCATTGATTATATATATATTTAAAGTGTTTATGTCCCAAGTTGATTGGACGTAGGGCATAACACTTACAGTTCTTGGATTTATTTAGTGGAATTTTATATTATAAAATGCATGACACGTTTCCACAAATCCTTCAAGTGTCAAGATGAACTCTTACAAGTGTCACACATTTCTAGCACCAATTTAATCAAGAATCAAATCCTAGAATTTGTAACAAAATTATCTATTTAAAATAGAGTCCCATAAAAATTTGCACTTTCTTATCACAAACTAACTTATTTTATTCATTACATAAAGTACAAAAATTGTGACCTAGATCAACTGAAATTCTGGACAGATCATGTATCAGTATTTCATGTATTACAATAAGTCAGAAGTGCTATCAATTAAAAGACAAAATGGATATGATAAAGGTTGAATTTTTGTCTTTAAAAAAAAAATTAAGATCTCGCCCCTTTCACAAGTAAAGGCCACATGAATTTAAAGGTGAAACTTCACTAGGGCATTGGATAGTCTCACTAATTTTCTTTTTCATTAGAAAATGGCATTTTGTAAAATAATTTCTCGTCAAAAATTTTCGTTCGAAATATACTTGCCAAAGTCATGATGCAAACTTTATTATAAGTTTTTAATCGTTAGAAAGGATACTTGTATCTCTTAAAAATCGCGTGTTTTAATAATATAATAATGACACTAACATAAAAATATATTATAAAATGCATAATACTACATAATATACTAAACTCCTGTTTGACACTTTATTTCAAAACGTATTATTTCTCATACTCATATTTAACGACACATTGATACAATAAAATATTTTGCACGTAAACATAAAAAAAATAATTCTACTTTTTAATCACACATTTTTCAAAAAATCACAATTCAAAATATTATTTTCCTCCAATTTTCTTTTTATAATGGCCATCAAACAGGAGCTAAGCGTTAGAATTTAAATATAATTATTTCTATTCCAAGGTATCTATTTAAAGCTAGGTGCTATTGTATTATTTTCGAGTTTATTTTGGTACATCGAGTGGTACTACCTCATTTCTAGGTCTTATTGACCTACTATCGAGAATTTTTTTGCAAAGTGATACCTTGAATTCTTGGGGCGTTACAAGGGTATTTTTGCCCCCTTTTTATAGGAAATATGGTAAGTTGGGCTTGTTCCTTAATCATGTTTTAAATCCAAAAATATTGTTAACGTAATTTAAAATGAGGATCAAGTATTTAATTGTATTTCTTTTTTGCTTATTGAAAAATACAATTGGTAAATGAATCATTTTACTCCATATTAATGCAAATTTTGAGGAGAAAGCATAGTCAAGAACAATTTATGTTAATTTGATAGTAATAATGCGCTGTGTCATGAAAATATTGGTTTGAAATACCGTAAGTATACAGTTAGTTAATAAGTAGTAAAATGAATTTTTGAGTCCAAGTATCATTCTCACGGATATTGTACTAGTTCAAATTCTAATTAGTTTAACTTTAACCGAAACTATTAAAAATTATGATTCTTCTAAAACTAAAATGTGAGCACTTAAATTACATATATGAGTGCAAGACCTAAATTATTTATATTCAATGCAAGGTTATAATTAAATGAAAGTTTTATAAAAATATGATGATGAAAAAGTGCGCTAGGACCTCAAATTCCCTTGTATCAATTCCCTTTAACCCTAACCTTACAATTTGACAACACAATTTAATTATTAAGATCAATATTCCTAAATTGTTTAACAATATCTCTCGAGTAGAATTAAACATATCCTTACATGTAACCCAGTTATATTTTTATGACGAATACGAACATACAAGAATATATTGAGAATTTATGAATACATAAAAATCATGTAAAGCATAGCGGTATATGTATATTTCCTATCATACTTTACGATAATTGACTCTATGTCGAACTTATTTTCAATCTTTCGAATGTAAAATAAGCGACAAAACTCATACAATTACTGCACATATAATTGTAGAGAAATATAAATCCATGTCAATCATTCAACAATTAAAAACGTACTTTGAATGTCAAAATTAAATAAAATTCAAAAAATTTAAGATAAGTTTTATCGTAATCCTAACACTAAAAATATTTAGCCTAATGTCAGAATTAAACAAATAAAGTTTAAACGACATCACCAAGAAATTGATGTGAAGTGATTAATTATAAACATCTAGAATTTTAGTCTTCAAGTTTTGTATTTTGTCGTCCGTCCTTTACCTCTGTGTGTGTCCGTCGGCTTTTGCTAATTTTCTTCTAGGCTGCCTTTTTAATTGTTCCAGCCACAATCTTCCGTTCTGCCTCTGCTGTGTATACATGCATAATCTTCTTTTTAATTGCCCCCAAAAGCAGCCAATTTTTTGTCTAATTAAAACTCCCTCACAGCCGCCAACCTCTTGTCCAATTGGGAGTCCAAAGAAAAAAGAATTGGGAAAAAAATGTATCTCAGGTATAGGCCAATTCAAAAGTTAGACAATAAGTTTAAATTTTCAAATATCAAGTGATAACTAAATAATTAAAAGTATTTTATTAATTAAATATATTAAGATCACGGTTATACAATTAATAGTCACGGTTACATACTTATAAGTCACAACTTATTTATTAGTGGTATATTATCAAATTAATTGATTACAAATTAAAAATATTATAGGTCACAAAATTTATCTATTCGTCACAACTTATTTAATAGTAGCATATTTTCAAATTAATTTGTTACAAATTATCGAATTTTTAGGTCAAAATTAAATAGTTGGTCACATGCACCAAACACTTTGCCTCCATCCTCAATCCCAATCCACTACAAATATTTGGTCATAAGTCACAATCTCCTCTCGAAAATTGTAGATTGAAGCCATTGTAAGGTTTAGACATAAGCTCCGGAACAAAAACTCATGGAGCCATGGATGGACGACATAGTCGACGATTTACAAAGCATGAGCTTCAACTCCGCCACAGACATCCGCTGCTACACCAGTTTTGCTCTAAAACCACCACTTGGACCTCCTCCTCCTCCACCCGTACCACTTCTACCCTCCCTCTACCGCCGTCAAACTTTACTCTTCCACCACTCCATCAGGTGACCCATACTGGGACTCTATCCGCCACTTCCACTGCCTATCCCTCTTTGATCTTCGCTTTCTCCACCGCCTCGGCTCCAACGATATCAGATTCGTCTACTTAGCCAACCTCAAGTCACTGTCCTCAGAAGAGCAGTCTAAACCCTTCTCGGTGGCTCTCTATGCGACTAAGGTTATGGATAAGAAGAAACTCGCAAGCCGCAATAAAGAAAGAACTCGCAAGCCCTAACAAGGTTGTAGTAGCTTCATCGTGCAGCGACGCAAGTCATGGGATAAGAAATTGGGCACGGCGATGACAGTTCCGGTCGAAGGGTATGAGAGAGGGGTTAAAGTGAGAAGATAGAAAGAGGGAGAATAGGTATAGAAATGAATTAGGGTTTGAGTGTTTAATTAGGTTGGGGATGTGGTTATATATATTAATTTATAATATATTTATTAATATTAAAATATTAAATTGTCACCTAATTTTTGATTAAATATACTTCATACCTGATTTTTGAAGTGTGTTTTCAAATACGTGCTCTAGTATAATTTCCACAAAAGAATTCTCTTGCAGTTGGACTTTTATCTCATTTTCAAATGGTTTTTAAGCCCAATTTGATATAAAGGGTTACAATTCTAATTGCCACCATCCTTCTTGAATTCTAGTTTAATTTGAATTTGATTCCCATTCAATTACCATGTTCAAAGGCCCATATAATGTGATGCTTGCCTTCAAGGCCTCATTCTTCATAATTAATGCAATTTAATCCCTCAGTCCATGTAATTGTGCAACCCATGTCTCTTTAGTTTAATTCAAGTCCTTTAATTTTCAAAGTGCATAATTGATCCCCCAAACTTTTCATCCAATGGCCAATTTATCTTTCTTCCATTTCAGATTGCTTCAAATGAGTCCATAACTAAAAACAAAAAGAAAATTAACTCAAGTTAAGCATAAATTAATAATTTGACAACATAAAAATTTAGTAAGTAATATGGCCCGGATATGTACAAAATGCACTTATCAAACACTTCCGAACTAAAACTTTTGTTTGTCCTCGAACAAAATAAAACAAAATTTATGAATAAAACATATTACTACCCCCAAGCAATTCAGAAATCAAAAAATCCATGTTGAACTACTCACCATATGCCTCAGGTTCAAATTTATGTAACACATTAGACAGATCCAAACAACATCAAAAATAATTTTTTCTTACTTATCCGATGCTCGACTTAGTGTGTGTGCTCGATTATCCAACATTGAACTCCCAACCATACCAAAACACGACCAATTAACTGTTGATTTACTTATAATATCAATCATTTTGTGGTCAATATTTCCTTATAGCTCTCGTGCAAGATCACTTCTTATGCCTTTCTCTCCAATTTTGAAGTATTTCTAGCACATATGGGTTCTTAAGAATCAATATAACCCATTTTTCCACACGAAGTAGTCAAAATTTGATACTTGTAAACCTAGAAGGAAAATGGTAAGTATTTCTCAAAAACACACCGTTAGTCTCTAGAGTTCAAATCCCGAAGTCCCTGCCGGGCACCTCTCAATTTTTTAAATCTAAATCCATTTTTCTTTCTTTCGTCATGAATATATTTTTATTGTTGCTCTTCTTTTAACATCTTATGTAAAAGACTTATCTACACTAAGCGTTCTAAATGAACCATTAACGAGTTTTAGGCCGATGATTCCTAAGTTAGATAACCATAGGCACCAGGTTTTAGATACTCTAACAGACTTAATCACATGAGTCATGAAGGTTATGAATAGGAGTATAAAATGCATCATATTTTCTTTTGATATAAGATTTGAATTTTAACATTGGTGAGTGCCCATTCTAGACTCCTTAATTCAAACTCCTTCAACCAAATATATGATCCAAGAATTCCAAACTATCAAACTTCTATGAACACGTGCTCTAACCTTCCCACCCCAATCTGCATTTTAGCAGTTTGGTTTCTATATAAAGGATTTGGAAATTTATTCAAACCTAGGTCAACAACATCAAAAGTTCACAAAATTAAATTATGTCACAGCATAAGTAATAGGTCAATAATGGCTACCAATAGAGCGTGCATCCCTACAAAAATTCTATAACTAGGAAAATGTATGTCTTTCAAATTGGTTTGGAGATTGAAATCTAGGTGCAACCTTAAAAATGCATATCACATCAATATAAGTTCAATACAATGCTAGAATGTTGACTATAAGCATAAGTAAAATGAACTCAATAACTAAACATGCCTAAATTACTAATGCAAGTCATAAAATACTACATAAAATGTGTTAAAACCATTTAAATGCATGAGGTCCTAAATATATGCAATCACTAAAACTACTTATAATGCAATAGTTCATCGAAATAAGTGAAAGGGATAGAAAAATGGGTTGTTGCCTCTCATGAAGCATTCGATTTATAGTCTGAGCTCGACTTTTGGATAATTCACTCCGGTTTTGCAAGAGGAACAATAGACTTTTCTTTTGAGAATTCATCGTCCCAATATCACTTTAACTGCTTTCCATTAACTTTGAATGTTCATTTACTCTTATGAGTGCTCTCAACAACCCCATATAGAAAACTTGAGTAATTGTGTATGGTCCCGACCACCTTGACATAAAATTGCACGAAAAAAATTTAAGTCTTGAATTGTATAGTAAGACTTATTGCCCAACCTCAAACTTCCTTCTTTGATTATGCAAATCATGCCACTTTTTGATTCGCTCCTTGTACAGCGTTGCATTCTCGTGGCTTCCAACAAAAACTCATACATTTTATTCAACTGAAGTACTCTCTTTTCACCCATTGCCTTCAAATCGAAATTCAAGTTTTCGACTGCCCAATAAGCTTAATGCTCCAACTCAACTGGTAGATGACACGCTGTTCCAAAAATCAGACAATAAGGAGACATGTCTATAGGGATTTTGGAAACTGTTGTGTAAGCCTACAATGCATCGTCAATTTTCTTAAACCAATCTTTTCTTGAACAACTAACAATCACCACAAGGATCCATTTCAACTCTCGATTGGAGATTTCAACTTGCCCACTCGTCTGAGGGTGATAGGGGATAGCTATACGATGCCGAATGCCATATTTAGCCAACAAGGACTCAAATTGATGATTGCAGAAGTGTTTACCCCCCATCACTAATAATCGCGGGGTGTACCATATCGAATGAAAATCACCACTCAGCATTGTTGGTTGGTAATATCACTGCTTCCACCCATTTGGAGACATAGTTGGCTGCAACTAAGATATACTAATTCTAGAATGACGAAGGAAATGACCCCATAAAGTCAATACTCTACACATCAAAAAGCTCCACCTCAAAAATGCTATTTACAGGCATCTCGTTCCTTCTCGAGATATTTCTTGTGCGTTGTCATCTATCACTCCTCTTCACCAACTCATAAGCATCCCGAAAAATTAAAGGCCAATAAAAACTAGACTATTGAATATTTGCAGCTATCTTTGAAGTACCGAATTGTCTAGTATTGTCAGATGAATGACACTGCTTAAGTATTTGATGAACCTCTTATTTAGGAACACACTGCCTATTAGTTTGATTTGGACCTTATCTGTAGAGAATATGATCTGTCCAAAAATAGTACTTCAAGTCAGAAAGGAATTTCTTCTTTTGCTAACTTGAATAATCTGGTGGAATGGTAGATTTGGCCAAATAATTCGTAATAGTTTCATACCATGGTGCATCCTCCACATTAAAAATCTATTCATCTGGAAAGATCTCATTTATATCCACAGATTTTTTTATGCTCTCCATGCTCAAGTCGGGATAAATGGTTAGCTACTATGTTTTCACTTTCCTTATTTCTCTTATCTCCGAATCAAATTCATGCAGGAGTAGTACCCATCTGATCTGTAACGTCCCAACACATATGGACCGAAAGTCATTAAAAAAATTGTACCTTAGCTTTAGATTTGGAAATATATTTAAATAATAATTTAGTTAACTATGCTTTTGCGGAAGACGTAAAAATTAAATTTTAAAAATAAATTAAGAATTTTTTTTTTATTTTTTTTTTTATTATAACATACAGTTTACTATTAACAAAAAAAATACTAATGAGTTTCTCATGAGAAAACTACTTTTGGACATTAACATAGTATTAACATAATTCCAAAAGAATTTATAAAGAAAGAACATGCTGAGCAAATTCATGCATATGCCTATTTTATTACGTGAACAGTGGCAATTACATATTTACCAAATAAATAAAATGGCTTGAAAGTTTTCTATGCATGAACCACTTTGGGCAGTAAGGAAGTAAATAATCTGTTTGGCTTTTCCATTTCGCACGGTAAGCATCAAAATAAACTTGTTTACATAGTTATCAATCTCGAAACTTCACAAAACTTTAAGGCAAAGTAGGGAACTTCTTATAGTATAACATATCCAAAAATCGGTTTCCGTCGGCAAAATCTGAGGTACTAAAATATTGTCCAAAACCCCTCAGCAACTCTGTTTGAAAAATAAACCTGCCCAGTTTACTTAAAGTGACATATAAAATTATGCAGACATCGAATTTAAATAATTTCAAGTTTATTCAGTAACTAACCTATGAAGCTATCAAACTCACTGGTTTTGTCTAAAAATATCAAGTAACGATTAAGTTACGAATTTTTTAAGTCAATGGCAGAAGCTAAATTATTATTATTTTTATATAAAAATAGTAACATTAAATCTTATCACTAACATTTTTGTGTTAAACAGTAACTTGTACATTAATTTCTAAAACACAGCTACTTTTAAACGTAAAAATCTTCTTAGAATGGTACCACAAATAATGTCCATAGAAATCTATTTATAAAAATAATCGTGTACATTTCATAATCGAATTAAAAAATTAAATCACCTACTTCTCCATAACACGTTGCATCTTTATCTACCATCATCCACGCTCCAAGCAAATCAAATCAACCTATAGGAAGGGAATTAACCCATGAGATATCATTGGTGCATTTCGTTAACAAATTAGAAAATCCGAACTATAGATTCATACCGTTACACCTAGATGGATTTTCGGAAAAATCCAATTTCTATAGAATTATCATAAAACGTAGAGGCGGAGAATTATCATTCCAACTATAGTAGTGCCAAAGTACCATACCCGGAGGTACCAATTCATTCATACTTTTAACAAAAAAATCATAACTTAAAAACGAAATGACGACTTGCACATTTACTTACCTTAGTTTGAAACTTTTAAATGATCGAAATTGGACGGTGAATGTTGTTTCCCAATGTCACCCAAAGCTTGAAAAAAATCTGCCTCCCTTTTCCTTTTTCTTACTCTGGAAATTTTGTTCTTCTTGTTCACAATGTGTACATCCGTATATATTGGAAATGATATGAATGATTTGGAGGAAAATGAAAAGTAAATTCCAATTGGCCCTTGAAAATAAAACGTCCGTAGCCATTCATTCACCATTTAAAAAAAAAAAAAATTTGAAGAAAGGTTTATGTTTCAGTCACCATTCATTCGCCATTTAAAAAGAATTGAAGAAAGGTTTATGTTTCATTTCTTACATTTTATTGCAACCGTTTCATGTCCTAGCAAAAATTCACCAATTAAAAATAATTAAAGAGAGCTTAATGTTTCATTTCATGCATTTAAATTTTGAGGTACATGTGTGTGTAATGCAAACGTTTATGTTTATATTTGAGGGTTAATATTTTATCATTTATCAATTAATACAAACATTTCCTCCCATATTTATATTCGTGGTTGTGTGTAATAAAATGGATTTTAAATTTAATTTATTATTATCATTATCATTATTTTTTTAACCCCTATAATTTAATTACTTAGCAAAATAAGGAAATATAAGTCCCCAAATAGAAACTTACAAATCCTCTTTTACTTAAAATTTATAATTTGGTCCCTTTGAAAATGATGTATAAGCAAATTTAGTCTTAGAAATATTTATTTAAGATATATTGGATTAGTATTGGGCTTTCATTTCTTAAGAAGGTCAGGCATAAGGCTCGTCTATGGGTTAGGCTTGTGGTGTTAGATCATCACATCATATATGAGTCTAATTTATTATATTTTTTCGGGCTTCTACATGATTAGTCTTGATGTTGCATCATTCTTTGCCATCAGATACTTCAAAGTTGCATGGTCGGTGTAGACTATTACATTTGATTCAACAAGATAAGATCGAAATTTATCAAAAGCATAGACTACAACTAGAAGTTTCTTCTCGTTGATGGCGCGGTTTAGCTGTGCATCATTCAATGTCTTGCTTGCATAATAGATCGCATGAAAAAAAATTATCTCATCGCTGACTCAATATTGCTTTCACTGCGTAGTCACTTGCATTACATATTAGTTCAAACAACAAACTTCTATCTAGTGCAATTATTATTGGTGCTATAATAAACTTCTATTTTAGAGTATTGAAAGCCAATAAACACTCTTTAGATAAGTCGAAATGAAAATCTTTGACTAGCAGATTGCACAATTGTTTAGTGATCTTAAAGAAGTCCTTGATGAAGCGACGATAAAACTCGGCATGACCAAGAAAACTGTAAACACCCTTAACTGAAGTTGGTGGCGGTAATTTCACAATAACCTGAATATTTGCTTGTCCACTTCAATCCTTTTAGCTAGGGCTGCACAAAAAAATCGCGAAATCGCAAACAAAATCGAAACCGTTAGTTTGAAACCGTTGAATCGGGTTCAAGTGGACCCGCGATTTTATTTTCCCCTCAAATCGAACCAAACCGTTTCAAAATGGTTTGGTTTAGGTTTCAATTTTCAAAAATCGCAAAACCGAACTGAACAATTTTTAAAATTTTTAATTAAAAAATTAATTTATTAACTTACAAATTTTAAAGTTTTCACTTTTTTATAAAAAAAATATCAATTTAGCAATACAAATTACAACCAACCCATTGAAATAATCATCTAAAGTAAATTAAGTTCATCATTATTGACCGATAGTTTTACAAGTCCACAACACACGTCCTAACCCGATATCTAATCTAAACTAAAATTAATCACAAATCATATTAAATAAAAAAAATATTTATTTTCAACAATCCAAATCATAATTCAATAAAACTACGACAGCAAATCACGCCTACAACNCATTGAAATAATCATCTAAAGTAAATTAAGTTCATCATTATTGACCGATAGTTTTACAAGTCCACAACACACGTCCTAACCCGATATCTAATCTAAACTAAAATTAATCACAAATCATATTAAATAAAAAAAATATTTATTTTCAACAATCCAAATCATAATTCAATAAAACTACGACAGCAAATCACGCCTACAACTTCAGAAGCCCCAACCTAAACTTTCATTGC
>CAIGRN010129186.1:2860-17657 GCA_903798345.1 Fraxinus anomala
GGTCAACTCAACACCCATTCGAAATTCCGTAGTACATGTAATGCAACGATAACTTTGGCATTCGCGCTGTCTTTTTGCGTATTTATATAAAAGCAATTTAGGGCTCCCTCTCCCGCCGCCCGCTCCATTAGTTTCCGGAAGCACTCCTATTGATTCTTATTTGGTGGTAATAATCTGCGCCTATGCATATTTCTTTAACATTATTCACATTCTGTTTCTGAATTTGCTGTGTATTTTCATGCTATGTTACTGCATTTTTCTTTTGAATGATTTTTTTTTTTGTCGAAATTCCATATTCAGAGTGGTGTTGGAGGGAAGGGAAGTATATTTATTAGATGGCTCTTCGATTTGAGGTAATCTTTTGACAATTCTCAGCACACTATGTTGGTTAATTTAATGCCGAATTTAACTTCTCATGAATGAGCTTATATTATCCATGTTGTTTTGATGCTTAGTTCAATTACATATATTTAAGAGAATTTCGGAACAAGAGATGTGCTTCACACATGTGTTAGTTTGGTTTATCAACAGAGAGTTATTACTATTTTAATTATTTTGGGCCTTGTTTTGGATGGTGATTCAAATCCAATAATTTTGCTTATTATCTACTATCATAAAGGTAGACAATATCAATTTATTCGTTGATCTTGGTTTTTTCTTTTAACTTAGCCGCCGTTTGACAAATTTATAAATTATTTACAGAGAGGAATAGTTGTGGGTCGCACAAATTGTGCGGTAATAAATGAGTATTAGTTTCTGAATGCGTGGTTGACTTTTTTTTTTTTGGATAAATGTGTTGTTGAAATTAATGTTTGATTTTGATCGAATATATACCATTTATGAATTGGTTGCCAAACGGAGGCTTACTCTTTACAGGCAATTAGTATATAGTAAGATTACTTCAACAGTTCTTTTTTACTCTTATTTGATACCATATAAGCTTTAATTTTGTACTTGTTATGTTAGATTCTTGGGAGATTTAATCGTGCTCGTGCAGCTCAACTTACACTTCCTCACTTTGTGTGCCAAACGCCTCTATTCATGCCTGTCGGTACACAAGGTTGGAATTTCTATTATTCATATATTGCTTAGCAATGCATATATTTTCTCTACCATTAAATCTTTTATGTCATCATCACTAGATTAAAAAATAGGCACCTTTAATCGGTTATTAGATATTTTTTTTTTTATCATTTTTGTAGCAGATTTGGGACTATGTTTGTTGTTATTTGTATCAAAAGAGGTCAAGGAAAGTACGTCGTTTTGGAATATTACAAAAATAAGTTATATAGAGGAGTGGATATAGAACTCTACCAAGTGAAGGTTCCTAGACAGTTTTTAACTTTCAAAAACTGTCAAGAGTTTAATTGCAAATTTTGCATCAAAGCGTGAGGTTGTGACAGTTCATTTGATTATTGAAAATACTTAAAAGAAAAATAAATACAAAAAAATTGAGAGAAAAAGGAAGATTAACAAATTGTTTGGAATGGTAAAGTCCAACTAGACATACATGGTCACCTTTGGATTTACAATAATGCAATACTATAACTTTCAACACCAATGCCCCTTTTGCACTAGTGGATCAGGACAACCAATTTATACTATAAATGTTTGCCTGTTGTGTTGTCCAATCTAGTTTGACTTACCAAACATACTCTATGTATAATGGGTCACAATAACATTAGAACATGTTGAGCATGTTTCGTACGCTGATCATATCTAACTGGACAAGATTAAAGAACATACATGCATCATTTTATTTATTCATTGACTTGTTGGTCTGGATCACCTTGCCAACCATTTGTCACAATAACTTTAGAACCTGGTGATGTTTGGTAAGCAAGACTATAGCAAATTAGACCAGATTAAAGAAGAATGACATACAGTAATATGCTTGTTTATTGATGTGTGGGGTCCAATTCATCGTATCAACCTGGCCATACAACATAATGTGTCATAATAACTTGAGGACTTGGAACATAAGAATCTAATAACAAAGTAAGGTTTGAGTTGCAAGTCTTAGAAGATTTTTGAAGAAAGCTCATTTGTTCAAATTAAGAAAGCTATTTATATGAAGTCTTGAAAGATTAAATTTTAAACCCGAAATATCATTTTTGCAGAAAAATAAATTTGGTGGCGGATTGTTAGCAGAAAACTGGCTCATCTTGGACGAAAAACTATGAGAGGATAATGTTAGTTAAGATTAATGGTTTGATAGACTGTCATTATTGAGCATTAAAACCCAAAATGGAAATGGTTTAAGTGAAAAAAATAAGTGCCACTTCATAAATGAGTTTTAACGAAACTACCGAGTTTCAAGGAAATGCATTTTAGGGATCGTAATTGATTCTGGATATCTGGGATTGTGTTTCAGACTTGTGAACTGGTAGTTTTAAATCTTTATGCAGACTTTTGAACCTTAACTACATAGCCACGGGTACAAGTATCTTACTTCCAAATTATGATTCAACTTCTGAAATGTACTCTCAAAGTAACAAATTAAGATGAAATGGCTTGGAAAAGTAAAGGAGAGAAATCGATGGTCAAATGACTACTTACAATATCCATCATAAATATGATTTCAATTTTCAACCTCTGTTGACACGTCTTCACCTTGTTCTTCAACAGTCTAGGAGTCAGTTCTCCAATTTTTTGCACTATGTTTCAGATGTATCTATATTTGGACCTTTGAAAATTATAGCACTTAACACATTGTTAGACTAAGTACATCTGAACTCTAATTTTGACTTCTTGTTGGTTCCTCTGGCACTTCAGTTCATTTCATGAGTTTGGAAGTCTGATCTTGATTATGAATGTTTGGCTGCATTTGAACTTCCTTGTACCTATTCAGAATATTTGATTGAAGTGCTCTGATATATGGTATCGAGTCTGGAAGTTTTATTGTGATCGTAGACATTTGGTTCTGTTTCTGACTGCATTGACTTATTTTACGTTTGAACTTACTTATAACTTCAGTCTGGATGCTTGGTTGCATCATTTTGGTCTATTGTATGAAGGTTGGATGTCAATCGTCTACTTGAGGGTTTGAGCGATTTGAAGTATCACAACTAAGATCTTGTCCAATTGATGGAAAATATATGCCTTTAATTGGTAATTTAGGATTTTCATTTTCCGTGGAGTAGCTGATTAACGGATATACCATGTTTTTTGTATCATAAGAGGTTAATGAAGCACTTACTATTTCCTTGCACCGATTTTGGACTGGTCCGCCTCCCTTTATTAGCCACGTGTTTTAAGGTAATTGAATAACATGTTACTCAACCACTTTCATGGAGCACACATGATTTTAATACACATTGGTGGTATTATTATATAGGATAGTTTGTTGAACATAAACAAGGTTGATGGTGGATCATGCCATATATTGGTCCATATTACTAACAATATGTTGCATTCACAAATCAGTTCATGCAGCATTTAAATTCATTGATGTTGTAAGTTGGATTTTCATGGTTCAGGGACTATAAAAGGTTTAACAAATAACCAGCTAGAGGACATTGGTTGCCAAATTATTCTTGGAAACACTTATCATTTGGCTCTCCGTCCTTCATCTGAGCTCATTGATGAGATGGGAGGTCTCCACAAATTTATGAACTGGCCAAGGGCGCTGCTTACCGACTCTGGTGGTTTTCAAATGGTTTGTCAATCATCATTTAATGTCTTGAATTTAATAATCTCTGTAATGGTTAGTTTTACTTTTATTCTTCATCCTCCTCAGCTCCCATACCCACTCAAAAAATTAATATTTTTTTCTCACTTTTCTATAGAACTACAATATCCTCTTACTATTGAATTCTGAAAAATACTGTAATATTTTATTATTATATCTTTGGCCAGTCACCTTTTTTGTTTGCTTTATGATAGATAAGACAATAAATGCTTCATGGGTGACCATTTGTTGTCTCCATCAATTCTGTTTGTTTTATGAAATTGAGTATTGTTGCATTATGAACACAACTGTTGGGACCATTTTATTTGTTTGTGTGTTCTTATGGCATCACCACAAATGGTGAGTGAATTTTAAGGAAATTTCAGGTGGTATTTGTCTTATTTGATCACTAAAAAATGAAGGAAGCAAATACTACAATAACTTAGCAATGACAAACGCATTGAATTGTGATATTAATATGTAAGTAGTGGTAACTAGCTCATCAATAGGGAGATGAAGGGGTTGTTGCCAATAAGAATGTAACTAATATAGTCTCCATTGTCTTTCTTTGTGTCTTGCACTTGATTGAGCAAGCATTGGAATATAGATATTAATTTCCATAAGAGATTTATCAATATCTCTTGATTACTTTTCGACATTATGGAAGCCACTTATATTTCTTTATTATTCATTTCTCGCGAACAAACTGCATGCTGATTAAATAGATACTAATCCCCAAAAAGATTGAGTGTTAAAGAGATAATCTTTAGTGAAATGTGTTAATTTTTCTAAAAGTTATACTAGATGAAGGCTATATCAATGCATGTGCATGAGAAGAGAAGTATCACCAAAACAAATTGATAGATATAAGTAGACTTTTTGCACATTTATGTATGCATGTATATACGCATTTCTGCTGCACTTTTCTCTACTTGGTTATATTTGACACGGTGGCCTGTTACTAAGTATCATTATTTCTGAGTGAAAGGAACTTAAGCTGCTTGTGTGTGGTATTAGGTTCTTCTTCCCCTTATAGCGAATATGTTATTCTTCAATGAAGTCCTAGAAGTTTACAAGCATGACTATATTTTTATTACCCTGTAGTCATTTCATTCATTGTTTATTTCCTCTTGCACATTTTCCTTTGTTGAAGGGTTTTTAAGATGATTTTCTACTGTCTTTTCTAGGCGTATAACCTGCTTTTCATCTGTATAGATAGTTTTCCAAAAGCTTTAAAATTTATTTTAAATGGATTGTAAAGTGATTATATGACAACTAGGTTGCCAACTTCTCTAATGCTGTTAGGTCTCTTTACTGCATTTGGCAGACATCACAGAGAAGGGAGTCACGTTTCAGGTAATTATTTTCGTTTCAGTGTGCTGTTCTTTTATATCTATACCCCTATTATATTCAAAGTTTTCCACTTCAAGTCATGATGGTTTAGTGGTGACATCATAATGTTGGTGAGGTGCTTAAATTCTGTAAAACTAATTTGTTTCACATTTAATCTCTACACAAAGTAAGTTTCTTTATTTTGCATTTTTGCATATAGCAATAAATGGGAAACGACAATGTGCCGTCTTACCTCTCCATTTGAGTTATGCGTTCTTATAAGAATAATTTCATCAGAATGTTATATGGAGAAGGTAAAAAAGAAAACCACCCCACACACCACTTTCATGTATCCCCTCCGCCCGTGGCACCCAAGGGAGAGAGAGAGAGAGAGAGAGAGAGGAAAATACATTGTTGTCTTTGTTTGACTCATTTTCCTCTGATTAATTGGACTCCAAGTGCAGAATGTTTAGGCTGCTTGTAATTAGTATATCATTCTCGTTTTTATTTTTCCTTTTTGCAGTCACCGGTTGATGGGAAGCCAATGCTACTTACACCTGAAGAATCAATACAAATACAAGTAGGAATTCTTTCAATATATGCGTTTCATCCTGTAAACTATTTTGTGTAGGAAGTTTGTGAGTGCCTATTTCAAGTTTACTTCATCTTGTATTCAATTCACAACTGAAAAATGATCCAGCTATTATATTGTTTCAGAATTACTTTTCTGTTATCCTCTGCCGTCGATCTTCATTTAATTTTCTTATATTTCCTTGGGTGTAATAATTGATTGAACCACCTCATTTATTTGTATTTTACACATTCCTTCAACTACTTGATATGCTAGCCAAAAGTTATGCAGTTGCCTGATTAATATACCTTAGATATATGCAACTTTACACCTCAACAAACTGTAAAATTAACTTGGATTTAGGGCAGTCTTCGGTTGATTAGAATTTGTAGGATCACGAGGGTTATTCTATATTTTATGAAAAAGTTTTCGACTTTCAGCGATTTCTGAGCTTGTATTATCTCATCTGGAACTGAATGTTCCAGATTAGAGAGAGAGAGAGAGAGAGAGAGAGAGGGAGGGAGGGAGGGAGAGAGAGAGAGAGAGAGAGAGAGAGGAATTTTAGATCCTTGAATTGAATTTTTTTCATTTTGCAAGGGAGGGGGGGAGGGGGAGAGAGAGAGAGAGAGAGAGAGAGAGAGAGAGTGAGAGAGAGAGGAATTTTAGATCCTTGAATTGAATTTTTTTCATTTTGCAATTGATAATACTTTTTGAAGGGACAGAAGGAACAGTCTGTTTAAGAAAGCCATTGGTATCATACTAGTTATTTTATTTGTTTCATAACTTGTCCATTTCAAATGAGTGAATTGCTT
Organism: Fraxinus anomala; assembly: GCA_903798345.1. Classification (NCBI taxonomy): domain Eukaryota; kingdom Viridiplantae; phylum Streptophyta; class Magnoliopsida; order Lamiales; family Oleaceae; genus Fraxinus; species Fraxinus anomala. The sequence continues at coordinate 9,246 of CAIGRN010129186.1, forward strand.
TGTAGTAATTTCATCTTATCTATGCTAAAATATCAACCTAAGCAACGAGATGGTTACGTCCACAATCAATTAAATATTTAGGAACTTACTTCAGACAAAGGGTAATATCCAGGTGATGAAACTGACTCGATTATCTGGTATGTAATAGTTGCTCCCTTAAGCTTACGACTGATAGAAACAATACCCAATATGTATGTTTTTCTCTGTTTCTGTGTTTATACAAGAGATCTCACACCCTACCCTACCACTTAGACTCGTACTCCATAAAAGTAGGATTTGCTTGTTTATGCACCATCCTTTCGCCCCTTTCCTTGTTTCCTATGTGCAGCTTTCCGATAGAAAGATTCCGTATATTGTGCATTATTTTGATGCACAGTTTGGACATAGTTGCGCTATTTGGCTGGAAAAATATAATTTTTCAACTCTGCGTTTTGTGCTTAATGTAACATGGAAGACAAATCTTCAATTTCTCTAAATTGGACTTCTCTTTCTGAAAAAAAGAAGTAGGATTTGATTTGTTTATGCACCATCATCTCATCTCATCTCTATTTTTTTTTTTTTCATATTATGTTGGAACATGAACGGGATAGTATTGTTGCATTGCTATAACTCCAAAAGAGTCTTATTTCTGTACTTTTGGTAACCTTAGTTGTTTTATTTAACTAGAATTATAACTGACGCAGGAGCATATATTTGACAATGAATAATTGAAAATTAAGAAAAGAAAGGGGTGCAAAGAAAAGAAGTATTAGGACAAAGAGGAAATCTGTTTTATTTAATATAATCAAGGGCTTGTGGTTTGTGAATTACAATGAGTGATTATTCATAGAGCAAGAAACTAAGGAGAAATTAAAATGAAACGAACTTCTAATAAATTAGAATCTTATCGAGATATTAAATCTAATTTAATCTAATCTGAACAATCATTTGAATTGAACTCTATTTTAAACTTCTATCTAAACTAGATCTCTGTCTCCATCATTTCTCCTCGACTTAGAGAACTGACTCCGAAAAGGTAGACTAGAATTTCATACTCTAAGGAGGTCAATCTTTTGTTTTGACTAAATGCCAGTACTGAACCTTAATAGCTATATATGTCCGAACTTATGTCAATGGGGTGATCTTTCTTATGAACCAAATACCGGAACTGCTCAAATGATGACAATTGAAGCTCCAAATCATCCCGGAGAATATGGTTTGATCAAGGGGACGATCTCTCCTTCTAACCAAGTATCGACATGGAACTCTAAAAAGCACAAACTTATACAACTCATCCATGAAATCTTCAATTGATTGCACACAATGAGGAGCACAAAGAACTAGAACTATAGATGGGTCTGCAGAAAAAAATGGTTGCAACATCAAAGGCTCGAATGAGCCTTGGTAAAGAAATAATTCTGCTATATTGAAAATATAAGTTCCATTCAAGTGTGATGGCTAGTGAAGTAGATTATCTTTATAAGAATGATCTATACACTTTTTCTTAACGTTTTTAAGAAACCAGATCAAAGAGTCGCCAATAAAGCATCACTATTATTATCGTCTCCTAGCGTATATTGCGCATCAAATATACATTAAAAAATTTCATGATCGAAAATAATGTCTTTTTATCTTATCATGAAATTTTGGAACATTGACAACAAAATGAACTAACACCATATGCCTTTAATTAGTAAGCAACAATCTAATGTCGATAGGAAAAGAATACAATCGAACAATGGCCTTGAAAAATAATGTGACAACTCGAGGAGTATCATGCAGTAGAGGTAACATTAAAATAAAGTCAAAAGTGAAATCCATGAAAAAAAGTAGGTATGAGATCGAAGACACGTGTAATGTGTGACTTTGGTGGCAATGCTAAAGGTAATTTCTCAACTATGTCAATGTTAAGTGTATCAAACTATAGGTGTGATCATGATAGGAGACATAATACATTGTTCAGAACTCTTGTCTTCTGTGTAAATGAAAAAAACGCTATAATCATCGAAACAAACTCCTAAATATTTTAAAAATTGTTACAAATAAGTTATCATGTCAGCACACTTCTTAAAAAGTCTTTTCACCACATTAAATGTAATAGGAAAAATCTCGTTATTTTCACACTATATAAAAGAAGAATAATCAAATCCAGAGATATATTATCACCTTTTTCCAAAATGAGGGTCATAATTATCTCTATGGATGTGAAGATATTTCCTAGATGAGTTTTTCTTAGGGCTAAAAGGGAATGTTGGAGCATCTGTTAATGCTTACATGCTTACAGTCTAGAACCAACACGATGATAAAGTATCTAACGTTAGCCATAGTCTCAAAGATCCTAACTCAATTAGCATACAAGTTGGTGGATTTGTCGATGAGAGTTGCAAATGATGAAATAATTAATGAAAAAATATCATGCATTATCTTATCACTATAACGAGTATTGGGTGCCATAATACGGTATATTTTACTAAGGCAAGAAGCAACTGATACTTGTATAGCAAAATTTGGATGTTTTAATAGCTCATTGGAGACCAATGTTGTGATACTGTAGAAAGAGACGTGAGCATGGACACATCAGATGATTGGTCAACTTGTGACAGTAAATTCTTAGGGTCTGTTTGGGCCGGATTAAAATCTGATTTTAATTTAAGTCAAAGTTAAACTATCAATATTAACCATATCTTTCATGGTCCCACCTTTTCAACTACACATTTCAAAAACTTCTATCACAATCCACTAAAAATCTAATTTTAATCACCACCAAATACCCTCTTAGTTTGTCCAAGTAAATATAGGAGTTCATTAAGGTGGATTTTGTTTTTCAACAATTGGAACTTTTGATATTCACGCCACAACATTTTATTTAATTTTTTTAAAAAAGAAAGTAAAGCAACTAAAAATTTAAAGCAATTTTTTCAGACATTTTTTCACTAACAAAAAAAGGGACAAGTTGCTACTGTTGAGACGATTCTTCTTGTATTTTGTGCTGTTATAAGGTTTTTATATACGAAAGATAAATTATATGGCTTGGATGAATGGTGGAAATGGGCGATGTGTGTGTGTGTGTATGTATTGGATGGAAATAGTTGGTTGAAATTTTAGGGCAAAGGAGAATGAATTGCTCTGATATCAAATTGACGCTGGAACGTATATTTGACAACGAACAATTGAAGATTCAGAAAAGAAAGGGGTTCAAAGAAGAGAAGCATTGAGGACAAAGAGGAAATTAGTTTTATTCATATAATCAAGAATTGTGAATTACAATGAATAAACTTTATAGAGCAACAAACTAAAATGACATTAAACATGTGAACTTATAATAAACTATAATCTTATCGAAATATTAAATTTAATTTAGAGCTTGTTTGGTACCGCTCAAAATTCAATTAAAATTAAAAATATGGCCGTTATTGGGTCCCACTCGTTTAATAAAAGTCAACAATAACGGCTAGTTTTTCAATTTTAATCTCTGCCGAACACACTCTTAATCTAATTTAAACAATTATAATTGAAATTAAACTATATTTTAAACTTCTATCTAAACTGTATCTCTATCTTCATCAATAACTCTTTTGACTCTTAGCACTTTTGTGTTAACTTTTTAAACAAATGTACTTAATAGGTTTGAAGAGTGTGATTCTGTTGTTATTTTGTGATTTCATGAATAGAAATGTGTTTCATTCCTTGGCATAAAACTTTCAACAATCTATTTAGTTTAATATCTCTCTATATATTTTTCTATTATCTCATTTGCATATCATTTCCAACTGTTGCAGAATAGAATTGGAGCTGATATTATTATGGCTCTTGATGATGTTGTGAGAACCACTATTACAGGTCCAAGAATTGAAGAAGCTATGTATCGCACTCTTCGCTGGATTGATAGGTGCATAGCAGGTAGACATCCATTAATACTTTTCTAGTGTGCTTTAACTCATGTATATAATTTCTTGGATACTTCAACTCTTCTGCATATGATTCATGTATGATTGGACTCTGATCCATATAAATTCATGTATGCCTCAACCCTTATGCATATAACTCATATATGCTTCAACTCTTGTCTTGTGCATATAATTTGTGCTAAATAATACTCTTATCAAGAGGGCTTCAACATTTAGGAAGATTAGTGGAAAGAGTGAAAGACTATTGTTTGTTGACAGGTTTCAAATAGGAAGAGAGGAAAGTAGCAATTCCTTGGTTACCTGGAATTTAATTGTTAGGAGTTGAGAAAAGGAGGGTTGCCAGGTGGTCTTCTGAAAAATTAGAATTAATGCAGCATCGAAGGCTCATTAAGTTCTTGTAATCTAATTTCTTAGGGAACTAATTCATTTCTTTGTTTCAATGAATAGCCTGTTACTTTCTCAAGTAAGATAATTTCTGTTCGTTTATGATCATTTCCTGATTGAATCATGTTGAGAGACCTAACTCCATAAGAGGTTAAATGTCATTACATGATGTCATCGATGCTTTTGTTTCATCGTCATTTCATTTATGTTTCTTCACTGTTTTTTTCATCATTTCTCATGTTTTTATTTGACATTTATGATGCTAATGTTCGTGGACAGCTCACAAGAAACCACATGAACAGAATTTGTTCGGCATTGTGCAAGGTGGCTTAGATCCAGTCTTGAGGTTACTTAGAAATTAATCAGTGAATATTCCTTCTTCTGTTTCACTACATATTTATGCCATATGGTTATTGTTCTTGCTTACTATTCTTTTCATCATAATCTCTCTTGTTACAGGGATATATGCGTCAGAGGTTTAGTGGATCGTAATTTGCCCGGGTATTCTAAACATCTTTCATCTTTTAAATGTTGTAAATGTTAGCCTTCTGCATCGTGTCCTCTCATCGAATTTGTAGAATACTTTTTGGAGAATGAAGAATGTAATGTTTAGAAAAGGTTTTTGGTTGAACTTTGATTTAAGGGTTGGTCTGTTCCTGTGCCTATAATGCTTTTCTTCTATTGAATCATTGTTAGAAATGGTCTGTTATTGCAGATCAAATATATTCCCTGCCCAAACATGCACACATGTAAAATAAAGTAATAAATTCGTGGCTTGCCATCCCTAAGAAATAGGGTAAATAAAGAAACTAAAAGAACAAAGTTGCACTTGTGATTGAGAAGTTTGGAACATGGCTTTAAGATATTATTGTTTATTTGGTTAGAACCAACCCATCCCCCTCCCCTGTACTCATTTGTTTTTTGCCTGCTCAACCTTTTTATAACTTTTGTCAGATATGTAAATGAACTAATCACTACTTCATATAGCAGAATCACTCCTGAAATACGGTGATTTTCTGATCAATGGGCTGAAATAACTGAATTTGCTTTTGTGACAGCTATGCTATTGGTGGTCTTGCAGGCGGTGAAGATAAAGATTCATTTTGGCGCGTCGTTGCTCAGTGCACTGCTGCTTTGCCTGAGGATAAACCAAGATATGTTATGGTACTTGTCAATTTGATTATACTTATCTTTTTAATATCTAACATATCCTTTTGCTATCGGCTTCAGTTTCGAATGTATTTTGATGTCTTGCTTGTTCTCTCTAGGGTGTTGGCTATCCACTAGATATTGTAGTTTGCAGTGCTTTAGGTGCTGACATGTACGATTGTGTCTACCCTACACGCACTGCTCGCTTCGGCACTGCTCTTGTACCTGAGGTGATGCCTTATTCTCTCCTTTACATCTGTATAAATTGATGTCATCTGATCTCTTAAGACCCAAACTGTAAATATCCTCTTGATTACTGGAGGGATTACTGGAAAGAGTTGGTCTAATAGCAAGACAAAATTGATCTATTCATTTACATGTGAGCACGTTGCTATTCATTCATAGGCTTGCATGGCTATGGGCAGTCCAACCATTGATGGACAGTTACAATATAATTCTAGTGTTGCTCGACGACATACAAGAGAACAAGCATCTGGTGACTCCAGAATTTGTTCATTGTAACTAACTAATTTCCACGTCAAATAGTTGAACCATCTTCGTGATTTTATTCATTATAATTATATCTGCTGTTATATAAGTTGTTGTGAGGTGGTTTCACATATGTAATGGTTTTCTGTTGACAGTTTCTTGCTAGACAGCTAAGTAAGGTTTTGCAATTATGCTTTTGTACCAGATTATAATGATGATAAACAAGATAGAAGAACCTGAGTATTGTTTAGGCCCAGGAACAAGAGGTACTTTAGAGGCTGTTTTGGGACATTATTAGGGACTGAAGGGATTCGGAATATGCTAGGGTTTTTAGGGGGTTCCGGACAAAAAAATGTTGAGGCTCAAATATGCCATGAAAGTAATTACTCTGTAGGTCATCTTATTCTAATTTGGTGATTCATAAGAAATTGTATGTTTTCGTTGCTATTGCTGGTTGAAATATTTTCAGAAGCAGCATTTCACAGTAGAAAAAAAATAAACATACTGGTCTATTGTAGAAGAGTAGTAGGTAGAAATTCCAGCTATGTCTCTAAGAATAAAATTCCAATTGTGTGGCGGCAATTAAATGTCGAACAAAGCTCCAAAAGCTTCACAGGTTATAGGCTCAATTTATGATGATCCTTCTGTATGCCAAGTTGAAGATTATGTACACCATGAATTGTTAGGCTGCATGATATGAAAACTTGGGGAGCTATAATTACTAGAAAGCCTTCGACTAAACTCAATATATATGACGTATGACTCCTGTAAGGTCTAGAAGAAGAGAAGTCGAAATACAGCAAGATCCCATAGACAATGAAAGTGACCTGGCTACTTATGAAGACAAAAATAACGTAAGCTGAAGCCTGAAGTACATCTAACTAGTTCCAAATCCTTCAGTATATCTAGTCGGGATGTGCCCACATCAATCTGATTTTCTTCCCCTTGAACATTAACAGTCTAGCACTTGTTCAGTAGACGATGATGCTTCTTGAAAATACTTCCCATAATTGAAAAGTTTTTCTTCCTCTACAAATGTACGAGTTAATTCTTAAACTATTGTTATGAAGCTGTGACACAAATTCCTGTCTTCTTCTTTTTTTTTTTTTTGGGGCGTATCTCAAGTTTTTTTTAGCATTTAAGCAGTTGTCTTGAGGAATTAGTTCACAATTGGTCATTTTGACGTAGAAGATATCCTTCCATCTGCAGTTGACTTGCCCTTAAATCATTATGCAGGGTGTTTTAAAACTTAAGCACCAGGCGATGGCTGATGACACTCGTCCTATTGATTTGACATGCGAGTGCATGGTATAACCCACTCTGTGTCTTGTTTATCCATTAGGAACACGTAGCTTTTGGCTCTTGATATTCTATTTACTCGATACAGGTGTGCAAAAATTACACGAGAGCTTACATTCATTGCCTTGTTACTAAGGATGCTATGGGATCCCAACTTTTGTCTTATCACAATTTGTTTTATATGATGAAGGTAGTAATCCACATAGTATTTTTCTGGATAAGTTCTCTTGCCTCTGTTACCCCATTCAAGTTTAACGTCCATTGACATCATCTTGCAGCTTAGCAGAAATTTACACTCATCAATTATTGAAGGCCAGTTTCCAGAGTACGTTCCTATGCTTGTGTCTGGGCATTACAGATTTTTGTATCTTCCTTATTTATTTATCTTTTGATCGCTCTAATTCCTTTTTTTTTTTCTTTCTTGCAGGTTCGTTTGCAAATTTCTGCAGAAGATGGTACCTTTGACGAAATTTATTCATCCATGGCGCTTTATGTGTAATGTTTCATGAAATGTTGGAAGTTTCACTTTTTTGTGGTGATTTTGTAGTTCCCGAAAGGTGACGTCCCAGAATGGGTCTGCAATGCCATGGAGGTTGCTGGAATCAACATTTCTTCATGCTGCGCACCCCTTCCAGTCATCCAATCATAAATTACTAGCAAATATGCAGAGAAATGACTTAATTTAGTGGGAATTCTGCAGCTTGCTGCTTACATTAAAATAGAGGATAGGATATACACAACACGGCAGCATAAGTTTTGTGCTCAATATGCTGTCAAAAACCTTTCAATTAGAAGAAAATCAACACAATGGATCAATGTTTTTGCAGTTTAATTTGATCATCTAATCATTTTAATACTTGTTTTTTTTTTTTTTTTCAATATTAGAAAATTTCTTGATGATGAATATGTATTTCGTAAAAATATCAATTCATACATATCTTAAACATGTAATTAGGTTTCTATTTCTACTCGTATTTATAAATTTGTTACTTTTTGGACATTATTGCATGCACAATAATGAAGCATGGCGACTCTCAAAGCTGAATTGAGTTGTGAAAACTTGAGTAACCATTCTTTGCCAGGGCGAGTGATATTATGAGGAAATATGTGTAGATAGCTTGTTGAAAAGGCCAAAATTCAAGTTTGGCCTCTGACTAAAAAAATAGCATTTAAAAAAAAAAATCAAAAAATATCAAAAAGGCCA
>CAIGRN010129187.1:0-13389 GCA_903798345.1 Fraxinus anomala
TTTACAATTTGTCAATTTAAAATACGATCAATTTTTTCATCCATTTTTATTTCCATGTCATATTATTTAATTAATTATGTATATATTTTTTTATATACAAGTAGCAAAATTCATGAAAATAGCTAGAGATGGGGCTTGGTGGGGAAGCATGGCCAAAGGGGGCCATGAAGATGGGGAGCATTGGTGGATTTAAAGATATCCTCTTCAGTCAAAAAGTAAAAAAAACGATGAAGATGGGGACCATTGGCCGATTTAAAGTTCCTCTTCGTCAAAAAGAAAGAAAGAAAAACAAGAGGATGGTTTAAGATTTTAGGAAAATGTCGCTTATACACTCTTTCTTGACATGATAGTTGATATTGTGTGTTGGTAAGTGTTGATTTGATGAAAAAATTATAAAAAAATTAAACTGTTCAATGATGTATTGTCATGTGGTATAATGTAAAAAATGATGAGAAAATAATATACATATAGCATGATTGAACTTTTTAACCCTCCTCTAATTTCGTCCTTGATGGATGCGTATTCTAGAAAGGGCCAGAATCGTACCTGATAAAAGTGTTATGAAAAGGGATTAGGATGCAAGTTAAGGTTGACGAAATATCCATCAAATATGAGTTAAAGTGTGATGAAGATGCGACACAACTATTACGAGCATGAAATACGATCAGTTTTATCTTATCATTTTCATTTATTAATTACTAGTGGGTGTTTTTGAAATTCTTTTAGGTATTTAGGGAGCAATTATGATTTGTTACTTGTACAACCAAGTAGTCGGCGAGGAGGATTCTTTGGCTTAATTTGATTGAAATTGCTACATTGAGTGAATTTCTCCAATTAATCGACATTCAAAAGAATTCGTAATTTATTGATTTCACATTCGTCTTCAATCCTTAAAACACTTTTTGCATCAATATGCAGCTTAATTTATGCTTTGACGGAGAAAATTCGGTCAATTTCATTGTCACCCAAGTTACAAGAAAATTTCAGTTAATATTCGGATCAAATCATTGAACTTCAATTTAATTAAAAAGTTAGTCACTCCATTAATTAAAATCTGGCGTGTGTACAGTCAAGTAAAAAAGGAAAATAAAAAATTAACAATAGATTTTTGGTTGATGTTTTTTAGTTTTGAAAGTATTAAATTTTATAATTTTGGACACCATCGGTCAGAGGTTGGGATTATCATCATAATTTTTCCTTGGCAAAATTACAGCCACTATATTCTTAAAAATGTAAAAGTGAAAAGAAAAAACATGAAAATATAATATTTTTATAGACACCATCATTAATAACGAGATGTGCTAATTAATAAAAGTTGAAAAAGAGGAAAAAAAAACGTCGGGGACATAAATATAACAATGAAAAAATATTTAAACCTTTCAAGTACAATTAGAATTTGATACAATTAATAAAAATCGTGATTTTAATATCTCGAAAGTACAAAAATCCCCACGCACCATAATTTGCATATAATGATAAGATGAGGCTCCATTAATCTAGTTTTGTATATAGTTTTCCCATTTTTAAGTTATCTCTTATAAGATTTAATTCAAACAATAAAAGTCTACGCTTCAAATAATGAGAATTATAATTAATGTCAATATTATTTTGACTTTATCCCCCCACCAATTATGAATTTTAATAAGTTCCTAGTAATGGATAAATGTTTTTCATACGATTTTTAATGAAAATTTGTATCGGATGTCTCAAACCTTTCAAAAATATACTATTATGTCTCAAACATTTTAACCTTAGCTACATATATTTCAATCATTTTTATAAATATGTATCCAAAAGTCCTCTGGACAATTTTCGTCCAAAAGATCCAATGGGACAAAATATGTCCATCTTCTCCAACCCAAATTTTAACCACCACCCATATCCCAAATCCCCTAGTCTCCTATCTCCACCACCACTCTCACCACCCATTCGAGGCATTTGACCAAAAACTAGTGGGGGGAAATACCCAGGCTGTCGGTGGGGGGTTGGGTGGAGTGGAGAAGAAGAAATATTTTTTGTTTTTCCTCTTTTATTTTAATTTTTTTCTTTTAGTACTTCTTTTGATCTTTTTGGTTTTTTATTCTTGATGTTTTAAAATTGTTTTAATATAGATTATGTGCATTAACTCTTTTGGTCTTAATTAAATTAGTCATATGAAGGTTAATTTATGAAATTTTAGTCAACTAACAATCTTTTGGACGAAAACATCCAGAAGTCCTTTCACGCACATTTATTAAAAGGTTCAGGTATGTAGATGCTAAGATTAGAAGGTATGAAACCTATGATACATATTTGAAAGGTTCGGACCCTCTATTGCAAATTTTTCTTAATTCACTATGTCCCTAACATATAAATAACTAGAATCTTGTTCAATCATTAGTGAATATAGCAATTAAATTTGATATCAGTAATTAATTAAATTTGGGGATTGAACTTATTCTTTTTGTTATTAATTACTCGTCGACTTAAAAAATTATCAAAAATTATTGATTTTATAAATTTTCTCGACCACTTTTGGTTGACCTCATTTTTCCTTATCATCATCATTTACATCGATGATAAATTATTAAGCTAGACTGGTAGTTTCGAGTCGAGATGAGACTTTTGACATCTGGCGACTACTTATTTTATCGCTCCAATTTTCCCCAATTATAAATTGTTATTTGTGTTCCTCCATTCAACTCTGTTTACATCATAATTTTGTCTACTTAATGAATTTTATAAGCATCCAAAAGACGGATTTTTTGACAATCACATTGTCTTTATCATAACTGTCTATAGCCATTTATGAGGCTGCTTACGTCTTTAATTGAAAATAAAAATAAAAATTATACAACTTGCACGCGTTTTAAATACGAAATTTCTTGTAAGGAACCAGAGTTAATAATTTCAAGCCAAGAAAATNTGAAAATAAAAATAAAAATTATAAAACTTGCACGCGTTTTAAATACGAAATTTCTTGTAAGGAACCAGAGTTAATAATTTCAAGCCAAGAAAATTGTTGAATGAGTTAAAAAGCATATTGTTGTGTATTGTCACTTAGTCCACTTTTTGCTATGGGGATTTCAAAGCTAGGCTTCAAATTTAGTCGCGATGGACCAAATGCATCTTCAATCATCACTCAGTAGGAACTAAAGCCCCAAAGAATCATCCATAAGTTTTTGATTCCTTCCAGACTCGTATGGAAATCTGTTTCGCGTGGAAATCACTAATAATTAAAAGAAGGTTCAAACGATTGTGTAAGGAACAAATATCTCGAAACAAAGTCCCAACGAGGGGTGCTTTATTTAAGAAGATTATAATTCGCGAGAAGCAAAACGCCTCCAAGAGGCACAAGCACACAAAGTAATTTGAAAGTTGACAGGAATAACTAAAAGAAATGAAATTACATAATTTTTTGTTTGAGAGTTATTGATTCGGATCTTTTCTTCCATGTTCTCTTTTCTCTTTTATACTCTTTTGGCCGCTTTTCTTGTCAAAACCGCTTGAAACTGCTCATCGCTCAATAACTACCCACTTTTCTCCATGATAGATGACTTGTCAAGAAACTACCAGCTTAACTGCTGCCATTACTCCAATTATTTAACTGCTTACAACCGAGATTCTTGGATCGTGGTATGTGATAAGATTGCTCATTAACTGCTTCAATAATCATTGCTTTAAATAAGAACAAGACGCTATATTCACTCAAATATTGGGCGTCTCGAAAGATTGGGCGAGAAAGGATCGTCGCTCTGAGCGACAATAAAGCACTTCATTTGCTCAGATCCTGGGCGTCCTGTCGGGTTGGACGATGATGGGCCTTCGTTATATTTTACATGGTCTCATTTGTACCTATCTCTCGAATTTTCTAACTGGGCTCCATTTCTTGGACAATTTAATTGGGCTTCATTTTTGTATATCAACAGAATCTATCACCCCACGAAATGAAAAGAAATTATGGTTCCTTAACTGGAACTGAGGATTCCAGAGAAGTGCTTGAAGATAAAGTGGACCAAGTTCTGAAAACCACTTGAACTTAACCAAATGAAAAGGGTGGGCCTTGAGTTGTTTGAAGCTCAAAAATTTTTGCAGTTATTTTTCAAGGTTGTACGAACTTAAGATATTAACTCTTGGCGTCGTAAAAAATTTAGATCTTGATAAGGTGTGTGAATCTTCATTAAATAAAAAAGAAGTACAGTAAATTGTTATAGGAAGGGGATCGAGATAAAATGATACTTCGTTAGAGCATTATCTTTGAGAAAATGAGCACAAAAAATCACGTCAATTAGATTTGGGGTAAATAGAAAATTTCTAAGGAGATTACTTATGAGATAGAACCTAAGTTCGCAATAAAAATGTACTTGTGCAAACATGTTATAGTGGAATTAGTAAATAAAATGACAAATTAAATTACGTTATCAATAAATTTTTAATTAATTACAATTTTTTTTCTTTTTACTAGTTAGTTGGCTCCAATAAAGTTATTAACTCCAAAAGAAATATCACGTGGGCAATATTCCATTTTAATTTAATTGGTGTTAAAAGACAAAATTGAAGGACAAAATATTTGCAGGTGATTTTGTCTAGATTCTCATTATTGTCTGGTTTAGACAACAACCCGTGGGTAATCCTAAGTTGTCAATTTCAATCGAAAAAGATCATAATTTATCACAAATTGCTAATATAATATAATGGACTAGATTTTCGATTGTTTGAAGTTGACGTGATTTTAAAAAATTCAATTAATTTATGCCGCGTCAAGTTTTCTAATTTTTAATAATCGAAAGTTACACTTAGACGTGTAAAGTAAATTGAGTTGTCGACACAATCCAGTCCAAATTCAGTACAACAAGTGATAGGATCCCATAAACCCTTATTTAAAAGAATAATCGAGTATTAGTGATCAGATTTTTTGGCTAGGCCAAGACCAAAATTGCAACTAAAGTGAAATGCTAGGAATTAAAATGCTTCATTTTAAAGGTTGGCGACGGAAATACAATATTAGCAATATTTCAAACCTCTGCTATTCAATAATAAAACCTCCAATATAAAACTAAATATAATTTGCCCCTAAAAAAATATGTCAATTACAAAATCGAACTAAATAATAATTTTAACCCACACAGTGTCCACCGCTAAAATATATGCACTTTAATGAATAAGGTATAGTTCGTGTCGAATCATAATTAGTTAATGTTGTCATGTTAAATCGATTATTTTAATCAGCATAACACATACGAACAAACTTTGAAACTTGAAGTTGCCATCACCGAACACCTACTCGATCGTGGAGATCTTTAGCAAACTACATATTAGAATAGTATGCTTGTGTTGAGTTGAGCTTGGCCTCCCAAGCTTTTGGTCAACTTGCTAACTTTGGCAATCGTTTATCGTATTAGAATTTGATTGGTTTCAAAGTATTGTGTCATTTCTAGTTGCAGTATCTGAATTTAGGCACCGGGCTTGCTAATTTGTCATTTTCTCATAGGATGTCCAAGAATTTGTGTTCTTGAATATTATTAGTTCTACTTTAATTCGAAACTTTTAAATTTTAATGAAATATCGAGTGGACATCTAAACAAAATAGTTATTAATGATCAGTATTTTCGTCATGTAGACCAGTAGATTTGAATTAAATTTTCATTTTTTTAGAAAATTATCAGCACACAACCCTCATTTCGCCTCCATTATTTGAGATTATAATTTTTAGAATAATATTTTTTTGAGAAAATGGGCAGTTAAAAAAAGAATTAATTTACGTACAATATTATTTTATTGGGAAATGTTTGGTTGATAAGAAGAGAAAAAAAAATAGATTAATTTTAATTGGGGCATAGACTAGCTAGACACAAACAAGTATTGAATAGGGCAATGGACAGGCCATACCACAATTTTTTCTTGTGTGTAATCCTAGCAAAAGTGGCAGATAAACAGAAATTAAATTACTTATTTTAATAAGAATTTCAAATTCTTGTAGTTAAAGATTTCAACCGTTGGGCAAGGCTTGGGCGAGCCAAATTCTCCCTTTGACTTGAAAGAACTCAAATAGCCAACCAAACAATGCAGCAAGGATTTACAAATGAATTGAAACTTTAGATGCACACGTCATGGCAAAATGTTGATGATTCTAATAAAAAAGTACACATAATTTTTAAAAAAAGTTCTGTTACCTCTAGTACACAAAAGTAAAACAAACTTTTTATCCATACATTTGATTTTCGACTAATTCATCCTGCAAGATGATTTGGATAATACTCCCAACCACAGGGTTTCGAAGAAAAAGATGGCTCTTTTCTCCGTTAAGACAAAGAAGGGAAACAAAGAAGAAGAGAGTATAAGCTCTAGCTATTATGTTAACGACGACATAAACTAACTGGGTTACCTTCACGTGTTGTTCATCTTCCGAGCATTTTCTGTGAGAAGAAGCGGTACCGAAAGTAGGGTAAAGTATCCAAGTCTAATACCCAAAAAAGCTGGAAAATCCCAACTACAAGTCGAAAAACAGATGTCTAACATTGCCTGTTTGCCAATCTTGAATTTCTCCTGGAAGTGACTTCTGCTGCCCATCTCTTTCCTATTTCAGTTTGAATTTTTCCTTCATGAACATGTATATAACAAATAATCAGTTGACTAGCTATATGTATTAATGATAGTGTAGATATTTTTCTCATTTTCGAATTGAATAAAGTATCAGGTTTACCTGCAGTTGATAGAAAAAATTCATCCAAAACCTTCCCGTGCTCTGCCAGAGTTTCAATCCCAAATTAAAATCATAAGGTAATAAATCATCTTATAACTCAGTAACGAACTGCAAAAAACTTAGAAGAGATGATCGTGCGATTATATAAAAGCTCATAACTAGGGGAATGCCAGGAGTACCAAATACCATGCGAGGTATAAACAAATACTGTGAAGTACCTAAAATATGGGGTGATGTTCACACACTAATAAATGTAATTACTTGCATGAAAATCTTAGCCTACTTTTGGGAAGAATTTATAAATAGTTTAATTGTAAATAATTATAAATCAACGGTAAATAAATAGATTGTACTTGTGGATCCATTGGAATGTATGATTGAAAATACAGTTTGACCATTTATAAATGATTTATGAATTTTGCCAAACACAAGCTTATTTATTTGCCTCATAGTATTACTAAGAATGAGTACAATCATCACTAATGTGATTATTACAAAGATAAGCTAACTCTAGCAATATAGCTTAGACTAGGAATTTAAAAAATTACTATATCATCTCAGAAAATTTCATGATCCACTTACCTGTTTCATACTCCAAGGCTTGCAGAATCATTTCGATCTGAAGATGCATGAAAGTAGTTCAGAAAACCGATGGAAATTCAGTCGGAAGAAAGGAAAAATGTAATTTTATGAAGAATAACATAGATGAAATCTTGGGCACACTACCACACACATTTGTAGACGTCTACATTCTAAAGTGCAAAGTGCCATTTTTTTTCTTTTGAAATAACAAAATTCATAAAGATTTAAGAAAGATAAGCATTACTCTTTAAAACCAACAAGCAGCCATTTAAAAAAATAAAAGGAAGAAAAGGAAAATCAACAAGCAGCAAGCAATCTCTCTCAACTGCCAAAAGGCTTGTTGCCACCCAATCTTCACTACTGCAAGTAAATACTCATCATCACCAGTTATAACCACCTGACTAACTCTTTAAACTTGCACGGCCATGATTTCATGTTCACTGGTTGAACCCAAATATCCTTCCACCCACTCAAATATTATACACCATTGCCACCCTAACATTGAACGCCTACTTGTACTGCTGTTCCATGAACTACATCAGTAAGATGAGAGGTGCATATATCATTAGACTACTTGTGTTTATTTTTTGCTGTTAATTAAAGGCCTGAATGAAAGAAAATTGAAGGTAGGTAAGTGGTGTGAATGAAAAAGGAGGGATGCAACCACTTTAACTTTTCCCAAAAGCTATTGCAGGAGATGCACAATTTAGCCCTAAATCACCCAGGATCAGGCCTGGGAATCCATTCCAAACACTGTTTGTTTGGACTTTTACTTCGAAGTATCCCTTATGACATAGGCCCACCCCGAAGTCAGTGATGCTCTGCATCATTCTCCGATTCGAAAATCGAACTCCAGACCTCCCGCTTTGATACTGAGTTAAAATATCATTATAAGTCTTGTATAATATGCTCAAAATTACCCAAGAAAATTTATTGATGATTTTGAAAATTGAGAACATAATGATGAGATATCCTACTAGTATTAATTGGAAGAATGTGTTTTCAATTTAAATGCAAGTCGTAATAATTGACAAAAAATGCAAAGATTACATACTTTGTCGAAATCTTTCACAAGATTGGCCTCTAAGGAAGAGTTGTTTTCATACTCTTGCCAGAGTTCTTGGATCTCTCCAGCTGCAAACACAAAAATGTAATAATTACTATAGATCTAATGAGGAGAACAGTATTACTTATACTTAGTCAAACCTCTCATCCCTCCGCCAAGAACCTTGCACATTTCATTCAAGGCTGCTTGTTCCCGTCTACTTTTCTCTTCCTTTGGCACACCATCAGACGGTGTTATATCTCCAACAATAGCTACAAGAAGTCATAATAAATATCAAACAACCTAATAAATATCAAACAACCTTCATCATGTAAAATTGTCAATGATAACAATGATTAAGGTATAAATGAAAAGCTATACTGTATACAAGAATAATGATGTCGCGAGCATTTAAAAGCAAGGGTTTGTGTCTTTGTGTATGTGCCTGTGTGCTCAATATCTATCCAGCAGCCAAAAAGGTAAATGATGAAGGATTTAACTTTACTAGATCTTTCTCTAGAACCCCAAAATTATAGGGAAGGAAGCTTGGTTTTCTTGTTTTTAAAATAAAACAACCAGAAGATAATAGAATAAGAATAGAAAGGTTGCATCGCATATGCAGCCAGGTCTTTCAAGTATTAAGGTGTCAAAATTGTCATTTTCGGTTCATAAGAACCAAAATTCAGGTAGATGAAAACATCTGGTACTACAATAGTCATTGAAACATCATTTACTAGTTCTTAAAAGATTTTAAGGCTTTTAACCTCAGCTTTCTTAAAGCATGTGACAATTTTTTCCCAATTATTCATAATAATTTTTAAACCTTACAGATTAACATTTCTCTCAATAGTAATATTTGAGAGAAATAATGAATTGTTAAAGATTATAGAATGAGCATAATAGTTATGTACATGTTTAGCAAGCATACAGTTCACTTAGAGTTTGCTAATCTAATGAAATACCAGTTCTTCAAATTCAAACTATAAAAAGATCACATAAAACAGAAAACTGGAGCAGGAAAATATAAAGACAGAAAAAGTCCTAATCCAGAAACTTCATGGGGCTGAATAAGTACACTATAATTCAGCAAGAAGGCGCACATTAGTTTAGAAAATTGCCATGTACAGCCAATCAACTACCAAAAAGGGCATAAGATTCAGAACGGATTAAATAGAGCAGCTTTCAGCTTGAAATACAATAAAAGTAATTATTTTTGAGCAGTTGAATATTAGACATATGTCAGAAAAATACAATTGAATCAAGAAAATACCTTCTGCAATATCATGAACAAGTGCTATCTTGATACACCTGTTGTATAAGTTGGTATTAAGACAAGATTAATTAGACTAAAGAAGTAAGCAAGTGAAATTAAGTAATTACTTATCGGTGCATGTCTTTAGCAAACAACAATAAACACCTTTCTTAGCTTTAAAAGAGTTCAAAAAGATTTATAGAGGATGGATGGGAATTGGGAGGCGTTGTATATATTATGGCATCTTTGACTGAAAAAGCATAAATATTAGGTTTCTTGAAAGAACTAAATTACTGAAGGGAAAGCACTTGGATACACTTCATAAACAAAACAACAAGGTAGCCTGACTTAAATTTGCTTATTCTCAACGTATAAGCATCAGTGAACATAAAAACCTACCTGGATAGCTTTAAAGTTGTATAAAATATCTCTGTCATCTAAACAAATGATCTAGTAATAGTATAGACATACTGTATACTACTATTAATTTGGATGAAACTTGTAAAGAACATTTGGCATGAATTGCTGAAATCAGATTGAAATGAAACAAAATCGGTAAGTAATAACTTTTGGGTAGGGCCAAAAGGACCCATAATATGTTGCTTAACCACTTTCACTATGCTCTCCAAATAATTTTCATAATCTAAAGGCATTTGAACAATGAAAGCCAGTACGAACATCTGATTAACTTATTCGCTCAGTCCTCGTAGGTATTCATTCAGGTAACCTGAGTTTTATTGGACTCGTGTACTTCATTCACCATCATTCACCATGAAGTTAATTGTTCTTCCCTTCCCCATCTTCCTGGAGGCCCCCAACACACATACACGTTTTATCAGCTATAATATTATATGAACTATCACAATTTCTTGCTACTTAGCTCGTATACATAAGATGAACAAAAAAGGATTACAAAAAACTGTGAAAATCTAACCTTTCCCTGTTCACTCCAGGAAGGTCATCAGCAATCAAAGCCATCAATGCCATGCGGTACATATGATCAGCAATAGATTCAGGACCCTTTATGTCATGATTAATCCATCCTTTTCGTTTTGTAGTCTGAGAGATAGAGAGATTTATCGAACTGAAAAGGCAAATAACTTGAATAGCTACTAGATGTGTCATATCTCTAAATGTTATATTAATAAAAAATAATTAGCCACAATCCAGAACCTAAAATTTTAAAAATAATTTTAAATACAGATGGCATAGCATGTAAACTAAAATGGAATTAGATTGTAACATAAGAAAAACAATGAATTCTCTTCCTTTAAGTTCTTTTCCATGTCTTTTTTGATTTGTCTTTTATGTTAAGGAACTTCGATGTTATGTACTAGTTCTAGATATCCATGCATAATATTATGTTTGAAATGATCTTGCTATCGAGGGTATGAAAAGTGAAAACAAGAACAGAAACAGCTTTGCTCTCAGTAAATTTTACAATTCAAAGAATTGCAACACTCCAGGAAAAGGAAAACTAAGAGTGCTCAATGACACTATCCTTTAAAATGGTATACAAGGACTTGTTTCACCCTATTAGTTACCAAAAAACAGAAAACACAAAATTTTGGCAATAGTCATTGTTGTGAATAAAGCAAGAAATTGCAAAGATGAAATAAATAAATCAATCACACAAAAACGCCAAGATTTTACGTGGAAACCCAAGACGGGAAAAAACCACAAGCAGGGGAGGAGTATTTCACTATAATCAATAATCAATGTTGTTTACACAAGATCTCAACACTCTCAATCAAGATCTAAAGCTCTCTCAAGGCTCTACGTATGTTGTATTATGTTTACAAGTCATAGTTCATATATATAAACCATAAACATACAGTTTTAGAAGGAATGGAGTGTTGAAAACGTGTTAACACGCGAAACAGGCCTGGGTCGGAACGAACCGCCACTCGAGGGCCAAGCGAGCGCCGCACTCCAGTTTGGAAAAACGTGAGCCGAGCGAGAATGGACCGACTTTTTCTCCATGTTCTATAATTTGACCTCTTCAAGTCCTCTTCAACCAAAATACCAATAGCCAATAGAATTTGGGTCATACTTCAAAAGTTATCCTACCCTTTACAGAAAAACACAGTTCTTTTAATTATCCAACATTGTAAGTGGTGCTCTAAGGTTATCAATGGTTTGGTGAATTAGGATGGGTACGATTTCAAATGTATAAAATAAGAATGTAAATTCAGCATAAAGTTCACTTTACCATCTCTCTTGTTCCCTTTTCATTACATATTGCCTCTACATGACATTTTTCCCTCTATATCCAGATATCTTCCATGCCTGCTCCCCCAACTCCTGGTGGTGAAGAAATAAGTGATCCCTCATACCCACTCATATCATATCAGCATCCTGCATTCCTAAACACTAGGCATTTCTATTATCTATCTTTTTTTGTTAGGATATTGTACTAGCCTCACAGTAACATGAGAAGATTAAAATTTTATCAAACACATACTCTAACGAAAAAGTAAACCACCATACCAAAAGATTAATATCAAATTATCACTTTCAAAAAAATATAAATCAATCAAGTTAACTAAAACTATAAATAATCTAGATAAAATTCACCAACTTCAACCTACATTATCATTTATCTGATCACACTAAAATACGTTAAGAAGGCAAACATATATCACATTATACAATCAACCCAACATTCACTCATACAAAACACCAGAATGTGTGCATTTATTAATCTATGAATATATACACACACACACACACACATATACCTTCAGACTATGGCACAGAGTGAGGAAATCAATAGAAGCAGAAGGAGAGGAAGATGCATTCGTATGGATCGGGTTCCCAGGTCCTGATCCCAACCCGGATGCAGCCTGATCCATTTTGATGGAATCGAGGTTGGGGTTGTTGGAACGCACCGAAATCAGCCTCGGACTTGGAGGGTCAGAGGAAAATGGGATTTTTATTAAGTTTTTGTGGGTGAAATTAGGTGAGGGATAAAAGTGAGAGTGAGATGATGGGGCAGCAAGAAAATATGGGTTTGCTTTCCCAGCTACTGACGCCATTGTGTATGTGCAAAAGCTTTGAGGACAGATCACGAATTTTGTGGGAAGGAAAACATAGTTCTTCGCGTTCTTCGGGCTTTTGGGGCACTTTTATAAATGGCCTCGGTGACTATTATAATTTGGCATATTCATGAAAAGTTTATTTTAACCTCAATGAAATGAGTTTTTTTATTTTACATTCTAAACCCTTATCTCTATAATAATTTATAAATTAATCATATTTTCTATTTTAAATTTCGTTATATAGTTAATAGTTCCATCTTATGATCTAACAGATTCGAATAGTCTTTTACATATTGTTCAAATTTTTCATTGAATTTATTATATTCTTCAATTCCTATGTCGGTACTTTCTGATTTATATTTTATCTAATAAATTATCTAATCCTTTAATAATATACCCGGCATATCAAAACGTGATAATAATATCAACAAACATAAACATTATTAAGATATGATTATTTAAACAAAGCATATTCATAAAAATCCCTGCGATTCTCTTAAGATCTTAGAAAAGTTCGTTCTAACTTTAGCAAAAACTGTAGTTTTACTTTATATTTGATCTGATTCTTTATTCTAAAAAATGAGTGACCTTCTGAGCTCTGAATCTGCTATCAACTCCCTTCAACAGCTTTATGCCTTCATGAGATAGCTGCAATTTCAGCTACTTGCTCTTCACTGTATCACTTCTAAGATTAATTTCCTAAAATTTGGTTAAAGAAAATTTTATTTAATGCTAAAATAAGAAAGAAAGCTTTCCTTTAGATCTCTCCAAAATCTATGGGAAATTA